>OX438912.1:15000-100000 GCA_949316265.1 Diarsia mendica | reverse complement strand
GTATGACAGACTCGCTCTGCCATGGAGCTTTACATGTTATTGTTATTTAAGTTACAGGTTTACTAAAGAGGGTTGGGATTTATTGGTTTGAGTTAGTTAGGAGTATGGACTTGGTATGGTTATTTGGAATGTTAATTCGGAAGGGGTTTCACGACCAGGGACTTCGCTAGCCTGAGCAAGGCCTCCGTCACGACTGCGTCTCGGTGCTGCATGGCCGTCTTCAAGTTGTACTCGACGACCATTTTAGTCGGCGCACCCATCGCCCTCTTCGCAAAGCGGCCCGTGGCGTCGTCGGCGTCATCGGAGTAATAGACGCAACTGACAGTATGTCGCGACACCGCCACTACCGCGTGGGAGATGCTGTCGTGGATTTGGAGTCTCCTGGACTTGGTGTTGATGATTATTACCCTGTCGCAGGTCAACCCCTGAGCCTCGTGTATGGTCAACGTGCGCGACCCTTCACCGGACCCATATCCCTGGCTTATGAGAGAAGCTTTCTCCTCCTGCGTATGAACCAGGAATAGGGTGTTTTTAGCGGTGCTCGGTATTTGCGCTCCCGTGTAACCTTTCACCTTCAGGGAGTGGACCCGCGACAGCGACGACTTGGAGGAGTATATACCGGAGTATATCTCGCTCAGTGCATAGGCCACATCCATCGGATTACGGTGCGTACAAAGCAGCTCCTGGGTGATACCAGCCACCAGGTTTGGACGGGTATACCTTAACTCGAATAGGTTCTCTCTGTCCAAAAATGGAAGCTGGTTTACATCTCCGATGAGGACAACTTCGCTTGCTCCAGACAACTTTACTGCCATGACTATAGCCCCAAAGTGGTTCATAAGAGCCTCGTCTACCGTGAGGCGGTAGCATTTCTCATGGCTCCTGAACCCATTGGCTAAGATTGAGGCCATAGTCCGCACCTTGGACTTCACTCGGTCTCCTAAGCGGCGCGCGAGCTTCGCCCTCAGGTCTTTGGCGGCTTCGGTTGTCGTGGTGGCTACAACGTCTTTGTCCCCATCGAAGTGCTTTACCACCCAGGTTGTCTTGCCGCAACCCGGAACTCCGTTTACCCACCTGATATTGGGTACCGCCCAACTTTCCTGCGATGCCGAGACATCTGAGGACCCCAAAATGGACTGTGCCATTTCGAGGATCTTATCGTCTGGCATGATCTTGGTACATTTGGCGGTAACCACTATCGGGTCGTCATTTGGCACGCTGAATTTTAATTTGCCTGAGCGCTCCGTCTCCTCCTTGTCCAGGGCCACGAAACCACTCCTCGCGCTGTAGGCTGCCATGTACGACCCTGTCATTTCCCCTGCGATGACTTGGGACGTGACATTGTCGTACACCGCTGCCTCTGCTTCCTCGAGTAGTACCCTTAGCAGACCTTCTGTGTTTCTCTGGAAGGTCTGCAGGATCTTCCTGCATGTCATGAGGTTGACCTCTCTGGTCGCTCTCACGATCGCAACGTACTCGAGGAATGCGCTCTTCACGTGGTCCGTGGTACCCGACGCAACTGCGAGGGTTGGCGGGCTGACGTGCCCTTTGTCGGCTCTTGTTGGTTTAGGCTTCTGCGGTGTAGGTTCCTTTCCCTTTCTTTTAAAGAACCTCTCCAATGCGGTTTCTTGCCTGTGTGATGGTGATGCACGGCTGGTGCTAGGGAGCAGTGCATTGAGGAAAGTGCCGAAGGCTTTCAGGCGACTCCTCGACTGGGCCCGGTCCTCCGGGCTAGTGATTTTGCTCTGCTCCTTTGCAGCTTTTTCGGCGGCTGCCTTCTGCTGGGCCCTCTCGGATCCGCTTTGAGTGATCGAGCCCGACGTGGAGCTCGTCGCGCTGGCTGTTGGGTGTCTGGGGACTTTGAGGAAACTCAGAGTTTCCCCTCTGTCCTCATACACAACTACCTCGTGGTGCTCTGAGGCTTTTAGACAGCCGTAGCGGTCTGCGACGTCTCCTCTTTCCCCCTCGATCATCATCGCGTCGATGCTTATCGTACGGGCTGTGACTGCCATGTACTCTCCTACCTCCCTGATCTTTAGAAGCAATGAGCTTGCTTGGGCAAATGGAGTCTCCTCTCCCCACTCGAGTAGTGCGATCGTCTTTCCTTTGACTCGCACTAGACGGCATCGGTGAGTGGCTACTTCCACTTGCGGCAGAGCGGCGTACTTGCTGCCTTTCATGCTCGTTTTGCTTGTGCTTCCGTTGATCAGGGCGGCAAGGCCTGGTGAAATTGGTATGCGGGCTCCAGCTCGGCTCCAACCTACGCAGAAGCTTATGCCTAACCTCTCTTCTTCCCTGTTCATGAAGAGGGCGACCCCTCGCAGTCTTACGCCTGGGACTCCGTCTCCTCCGCATGCCAGGAACTCCATGATGGACATGGTGCTTGGAGCTGGTTGTAGGCGGCTGGCTTCCGTTGCCGCTGCTGGTGCTGCTACTGCCACCGGTGCTGGCCGTTGGATGTTAATCGTGTGTGTGGTCTGTGTTATGGTGGGTGGTGTGGGTGTTGTGGTTTGTGTTGTTGATGTTGATGTTTGTGCGGTGGTTGTTATCGTGGACGGTGGTCGGTTCCGGCTACGCAAGGGTGCATCCGTTTTGTTGGCCGCTGCTGCGACTATTGCGACTTTACTCGCGAATGCCAAGAATAGTTTTCTAGAAGCCGGTCTCCCCATGATGGTGTGGAGTATGGACTGGCTTAGCTGGGTTCCGATCTTAACTTCCAGCTCTATTCTGTCAAGACTAAATCTTGGGCACTCGAAGAGCAGGTGCCAGACTGTCTCTTCGCAGCTGGGGTCGCAGACGCACGAGGGACTATCTTTAAGGTGAAAGCGGTGGAGATACGCTGAGAATCCTCCGTGTCCTGTGAGGACTTGTACATGGACCGGTGTGAGGACTGCGTCTCTGAGTGTCCTTTTCGCCGCTAGGACGTCTGGGAAGAACACTTTTGTGACCGCTCCTGTACTCGAGGACTCGTACCGCGCTTGCCACTTCTTTATAGTCCCCTCCCGTATCTTCCTCCTCACGAACGATACGGGGACCTTGCTGTAGTCTGCCGTCTGTTTAGTTTGGGCTGCCTCCTTGGCCAGCTCGTCCGCTCTCTCATTCCCGGCGGTTCCCACGTGGGCCCTGAGCCAAAAGAACCTCACTTCCCTGCCCTCCTCCCGTATCTCTCGGACGCAACTCTTGATTTGGAGTGCCAGATGGTGAGTGACAGACGGTCTCCTCAGCAGGTCAAGTGACGATCTTGAGTCACTCAAGATGCCTACGGAGGCCGCCTTGGATTCTCTTGCCATCTCGACAGCTCTGAAGAGAGCGTACATTTCCGATTGGAAGACAGTGTTGTGAGGTTCCAGGCCGAAGGTACTGGACTTTGACTCCTTTCCGTTTTCCCACCAAGTTAGGGCGGCTCCTACTTTCCCCTCTATTTTGCTGCCGTCGGTGTAGATCTGGGGACCGATAACTTGGTGGGTTTCCAGGGTTTCGGGAGTCAAGTCTTCTAGGCGGGCGTACTCTGTCGTTGTGAGTAACGCGGGGTGGGGATTTTCGGAGTGGTGCACGTTGCACTCCAGCTCGCGGCCCGGTGGTATGAACTCTTGGGAATGCCCCTTTCTGATCTTAAAAAGGGTTGCTGCCTCGATTACCCGGAGATCTAAAGGGAGTTGACCTGACAGAATCAGTGCCGATGTCAGAGACACCGTGCGGTATGCTTTGCAGATCTTCTGCGCAAAACCTCTCTGCAGTGAGTCAAACTGATTCCTTGTCATCAGTTTCTCAGCCGCAGGGGCCCACGCACTCGCTGCATACATCACGATAGGCTCTATCACCGACACATATATCGTCCTGATTATCTCTTTGTTAAGACCCCAAGTCACCCTCGCCGCACATGCCAACTGCTTGTAAATGTCTGTGGCCTTTTTACAGGTCGCAGACACGTGCGCGTTGAAGGTGAGTTTGGAGTCTATTGTGAGACCCAACAGCTTGACCTCTTCGACCAGGTTCAGCCGCGTGCCAGACATGTGGAGTACCGGAAGGTCGTACTTAAGCTTCCTCGTTAACACCATCGCGTTGGTCTTGTGCGCGGCGAAACGTAGCTTGTTTTGGACGCCCCATTCCGATACTATGTCTAGCGTCCTGTTGGCTGATTGCTGCAGGGGACCTGATGTGAAGTCCGAGAAAACCAGGACAACGTCGTCTGCGAAGGCCTGACAATAAACTCCTATACTAGCCATTTTGTGTAGGAGCGAGTCTAGGATAAGGTTCCAAAACGTTGGACCGGCTATTGAGCCCTGGATGCATCCTTTCGTGGTTCCCTTTTCGCTAGTCGCTCTGGCGTAGTTGACCCTGATGTTTCGGTCTTCCAGGTATGAGGTGACAAGAGCATAGATGTTCGCTGGACAGTTCTTGGCTACCATTTGTTGTTTCAGTGATGGCCACCACGCGTTATCGAAGGCCCCCTCTATGTCCAATGATATCAAAAGCACGATCTTCTTGGCTTTGATTTCGGCTCGTATGTGGCCCATTAGGTCATAGAGGGCGTCCTCGGTTCCGCGCTGTGGCATGAATCCGTATTGGTTGGTGTGCAGTGTTGGGAGGAAGTGCCACCGAAGACGGCCTACCAGAAGTTTCTCGACGATCTTTCCCAGGACCGAGAGGAGACCTATTGGCCGGTACGACTTTGGGCTGGTGTAGTCGTCTTTACCTGGCTTGCGGAGAATGCACACGTGGGCGACCTTCCACTGCTTCGGGAAGTGTGACAGCGACAAGCACCTGTTGGCTATCGCTAAGAACACCTCCCGATCGCAGTTTATTGCCGCAGTGCAGATGTCCGCCGTTAATCCGTCGGGACCGGGGGCTTTTTTCGGATTTTGGTCTTGGAGAACCATTTCCAGCTCCGCAGTCGTGAAGGGTGGATCATCGGCAGACAGTCCTTGTGGGTCCTGGTAAGGTTAGGTTAGGTTAGGTTTCTTTTACGTAGTCCTGGTAAGGTTAGGTTAGGTTTTTTTTTGCGAGTGGGCAAAAAATTTTGCAAGCTAGCCGCACGTGCGGCACGTCCAGACAACGGGCTTCGCGCGGGCTAGTCGAATACATATATAAATAGATAAAAAAAAGATAGTCGGGAAGAAAACATTTGGGTTTTCCCTCAAAAACCAGTTTTTGGGGCAAAAAATTTAGATAAACAACCCCCAATCTGAACCCAGGACCACGGAACGTGACCAAAAGCGCAGGGTTGGAGGGTAAGTATGCCTGAAACTATTAAAAATTATTAGAACTAAAGAAACTTTTGATTTGGATTAGATATTAAATAAATAGTTATAAAAAAAATGGAAAAATTAGCAAAAAAATTTTTCAGGGGTAGGTCAATGAAATATGGTCAGGGAGTAGGCGGAGCACTACTCTAGTCTGTCCCCACTGAAAACAGCACGAAATACACGTGTATAACACTAAAGATAATAATATCAACGTTTTGCTAAAATTTTCGTTTATGTAGTCCTGGTAAGGTTAGGTTAGGTTAGGTTTCTTTTACGTAGTCCTGGTAAGGTTAGGTTAGGTTTTTTTTTGCGAGTGGGCAAAAAATTTTGCAAGCTAGCCGCACGTGCGGCACGTCCAGACAACGGGCTTCGCGCGGGCTAGTCGAATACATATATAAATAGATAAAAAAAAGATAGTCGGGAAGAAAACATTTGGGTTTTCCCTCAAAAACCAGTTTTTGGGGCAAAAAATTTAGATAAACAACCCCCAATCTGAACCCAGGACCACGGAACGTGACCAAAAGCGCAGGGTTGGAGGGTAAGTATGCCTGAAACTATTAAAAATTATTAGAACTAAAGAAACTTTTGATTTGGATTAGATATTAAATAAATAGTTATAAAAAAATGGAAAAATTAGCAAAAATTTTTTTCAGGGGTAGGTCAATGAAATATGGTCAGGGAGTAGGCGGAGCACTACTCTAGTCTGTCCCCACTGAAAACAGCACGAAATACACGTGTATAACACTAAAGATAATAATATCAACGTTTTGCTAAAATTTTCGTTTATGTAGTCCTGGTAGAATTAGAATTAGAATTAGAATTTATTTATTTGTAAGAATGTAGTTGTACATAGTATGATGTTAAAAAATTTTAAAGTTCTATACACTCTACCACAATATGTGGTGTACAAATATTAAATAATAATAAAATGTCATTCTTATAACTAAGTACAATAAATGTCAAGATTTGCGATACAATAAGTCCAGCATTAATTAATATGATTATAATTATAGATTTAAAACCAATGTCCAAATTAAGTAGGTACATGTCGTCTTGGATTGTTACAATATTCCATATATTCGCCAATGTCATAAAAGCAATGATCCAATAACCAATTTGTCAGCTTTTTCTTGAACATGGGGACAGGAAGTTCCTTAAATGAGTTAGGTAACTTGTTATACACCTGAATGGCATTTACATATACATTTCTCCTAAAAATTTGCAATCTACATTGAGGTACATTTAGTTCATATTTGTACTTATTTCTAGCAGAAGCCTTTTTGTGACTCACTTCTGATTGCATGCGAAAATAATGCGGATTTTGATTTACTAGCATACATAGTTCCTTGATGTACATGCAGGGTAAAGGCAAAATGCGAAGCTTTTTAAATAAGGGTTTACAGCTGTCCAAAAACCAGACACCAGATATTGCCCTAACACACTTTTTTTGTACTCGAAATGCCATCAAAACTTCAACTGAGTTGCCCCATAGTATTAGACCATATGACAACACAGACGATACATATCCGTGATATGCAGTTACGGCCGCGGCTACGGACACTGTTGATCGAAGCCGTTTTATTGCGTATACGAATTTGTCTAACTTATCACACACGTAATTGATGTGTGATTTCCAATTGCAGTTTTGATCCACTATTATACCCAAGAATTTTGTGTTTACTACTTGTTCTAGGATACTGTCCTCATATTTTATACTAAGATCCTGAAAGTTTGCTTTGTAAGTTTGGAATTGAATTAGTTTTGTTTTATTTAAATTGATTTTTAAATTGTTGTTATTAAGCCAATTTATTATGTCTTTGATTGCTTCATTAATTTCCTGTTCCAATTTAATTTTGTCCTTACATTTTATTATTATTGTCGTATCGTCAGCAAATAATATGGTTTCGTGTCGTGTTGCATTGGGAATGTCATTAATATACATCAGAAATAAAAACGATCCCATCACGCCGCCTTGGGGCACTCCAACTGCGTTGGTTCTATAGCTAGATTCATATTCTAGTTTGTTTCCATCAATTACTTTTGAAATTTGCACACATTGACGCCTATTAATTAAGTACGATTTAATCCATTCATTTGCTTGTCCCCGTATGCCATATTTATCCAATTTGCTCAGTAACAGCTTATGATCAACAAAGTCAAAGGCTTTACTCATGTCTAGAAAAATTGCTACTACAGGTATGTTGTCATTCATTGCCTCCGTTATTATTTTTATTAAATTAAAACAAGCTAAAGACGTGGTGCTATTTTTTCTGAATCCAAATTGCTCCCGCCTTAGCAAATTATACTTGTCCACATAGTCGTATAGCCTTTTTAACATTGTCTTCTCAAAAATTTTTGATATTATAGGAATTAAGGATACAGGTCTATAGTTCGCCATGTCAGTTTTATCACCATTCTTAAATATTGGTTTGACTATTGAGTACTTTAATGCGCTTGGGAATATGCCTTCTTGGAATGACCTGTTAATTAAGTAGCTCAGCGGTTTGCATAAGTGATTGGCACAAGCTTTTATAATTTTGGTACTTATTTCGTCAAACCCGACAGACGCAGTATTTTTTAGATTTTGGATTACCCTGAACACTTCCAAAGGATCAGTAGGCTTAAGAAAAATTGTATTATTCTGATTAATGTCCATTGTTCTATTTACAGCGTCAATATTATATGTAAAGTCATTATTATTTGTCAATTCTATATAGTATTCGTTAAACATGTCACAAATTTTTTGAGGGTCAGTAATATTATCAGTTTTTAATCCAATTTGTTTTATGTCATTACTTTTTTGAGTGTCACCAATTTTTTTATTGATAATATCCCAGGTAGCTTTGCACTTGTTTTTCATATTCTGTATATATCTTTTGTTGTGAATTTGTTGAGATTTATTAATACAACGTTTAAGTATGGCACTATATTTTTGATACTGTTTCGTTAATCTATTTTTGTTTGTTTTATTTTGAATACTTTTTAAATGTAAATATCGTTTCCGTATCCATGACTTTTTTAAACCTTTCGTTAGCCACAGAGTCTTATTTTTTCCGTTCGACTTTTTTATCTTTTGTTTGGGAAAACATAGTTTATAGAACAGTTGTAATGTCTCATGAAAAACTTGAAATGCATCTTCTAAATTATCCTTAAGATACATGTCTGAGAATGAAAGCGCAGAAATACAGTCGCAAAATTTTTGTATATTTTCTTCATGATAGTCCCTTTTGTACTCAAACCAACTTAGCATACCTTTAGGTTCAATAATAGGCACTGTCAGGGTTTGCCCTGTCTCATGATCCGATAGAGCCAGATGATGAACTTCACCTTTAGCTTGCTTGATATTGCTTGCAAATAAATCTAAACATGACTGTTTTCGTGTTGGTGTTTTTATATGCAGTTCAATATTGAAATTTTTCAGCAACCCTAAGAGTTCCTGACAACTTTTATTTGGTTTAATTGTATCTAAGTTCCAATCACCACAAATAATTACCTTCTTTGATTTCTTTGTGATTCTAATTAGTAGTTTTTCCAATTTTTCTAGAAAAACTTTTGGATTGCTGTTCGGTGTCCTATAAATACAAATAATTATGATTTGATTTAATGTCAATTCTATTCCAGTACATTCAAAATTAAAATTACATGCAATGTCATTTATTAATTTATCTAATCTAACACAAGTCATCTCATTCTTAATGAGAATACATGTACCACCTCGTTTAGTATCTCGACAGTATGAAGCGACGAGTTTGTAACCAGGAATCCTAAGAAGTGATTCTGATTTGCTTTTAATAAATGATTCACTTAAACAGATTATGTCAATTTCCTTAGAATTCAAATAGAATTCATTAAGTGCCACCGTTATTTCATCGGTCTTATTAAAAATGCCTGCAATGTTTTGATGAAATAGTCTCAGACTGCGTTTACTGTTAGATACGAAAAAATGGTGCATTTGATTTCAGGGTAGGTTCTTTTATGTTCGACTGAATACCAACGCGAACGTTCATTTTATTAAATAAAAAAGGTATAGTTCCTTTCTTATATGTCATTTGTGGTTTGTTAATAAGTCCCGTTTGGTTTTTAGGCTTAAAATAGTATGGAATGGTACCTTTCTTATTTTTATTTGGTGTTTGGGATGTGGGCAGCTTATTTTCAATGCAAACACCTGGCTGTAATGGATGTTTCGTTTTATTAGAAAAAGTCAAGAATTTTTCAGTGTAGGTCATGGAATCTATTTCTAAATTAATCTTAGAACTAAGCATACTCGTAAACTCATTCATTTTATTCATAAAAACATTTCTATTATTCAGGCAAATCAATTTACAGTTAATATAATTTCTTACAATTAGGTGCATTTGTCTATTAAGCATGTATTCATTCAGATATGGGTTTTGTTGTACATTTGATATGAAAACCTTTTGCTTTCGAAATATGTATAATATATTACTTAAATTCGACACATATTTGTATACAGTCTTGTCACATATTCCAAAGCTGAGTATTACAATGTCTTTTTTTGTCACATTTTTTGACATATTTTCACACGTTCTTAGTATTTCGCAGCTTGTGGCCGATGGTTTTACTATTCCGAAGATGCCATAATCGTCATTCCATTTACCTTGCCTATTTTCAAGCATACTAGCAGCAAGATTTTGTGCTTGTTCGTCACCAATGATGTAAATCATTCTTCTTTTGTTCTCGTCATTATTTTCTGTATTTTTGTTTACCTCTTCGGTTAATCTACTTGGCTTCACTGCTTGTTGGTCACAGTCACTTCTAATTATAGTAGGTAGGGTCCAGGTCGATAGGCTAGGTATGTTATTAATCAGATGTTCAGTTTTGTTGCCGTTATTTGTTAATATGTCTGCTCTGATTTGATCCGACATTTGTCTGACCAACCGTTGTGGAATGCTGTTTGTATGAGTTTTAGGTGTTTCGGTTTGGGTGATTCGACCAGATTCTTTGATTTGGCCCCGAGAGAGGTAAGGTTAGGTTAGGTTAGGTTTCTTTTACGTAGTCCTGGTAAGGTTAGGTTAGGTTTTTTTTTGCGAGTGGGCAAAAAATTTTGCAAGCTAGCCGCACGTGCGGCACGTCCAGACAACGGGCTTCGCGCGGGCTAGTCGAATACATAATTATATAAATAGATAAAAAAAAGATAGTCGGGAAGAAAACATTTGGGTTTTCCCTCAAAAACCAGTTTTTGGGGCAAAAAATTTAGATAAACAACCCCCAATCTGAACCCAGGACCACGGAACGTGACCAAAAGCGCAGGGTTGGAGGGTAAGTATGCCTGAAACTATTAAAAATTATTAGAACTAAAGAAACTTTTGATTTGGATTAGATATTAAATAAATAGTTATAAAAAAAATGGAAAAATTAGCAAAAATTTTTTTCAGGGGTAGGTCAATGAAATATGGTCAGGGAGTAGGCGGAGCACTACTCTAGTCTGTCCCCACTGAAAACAGCACGAAATACACGTGTATAACACTAAAGATAATAATATCAACGTTTTGCTAAAATTTTCGTTTATGTAGTCCTGGTAAGGTTAGGTTAGGTTAGGTTTCTTTTACGTAGTCCTGGTAAGGTTAGGTTAGGTTTTTTTTTGCGAGTGGGCAAAAAATTTTGCAAGCTAGCCGCACGTGCGGCACGTCCAGACAACGGGCTTCGCGCGGGCTAGTCGAATACATATATAAATAGATAAATTAAAGATAGTCGGGAAGAAAACATTTGGGTTTTCCCTCAAAAACCAGTTTTTGGGGCAAAAAATTTAGATAAACAACCCCCAATCTGAACCCAGGACCACGGAACGTGACCAAAAGCGCAGGGTTGGAGGGTAAGTATGCCTGAAACTATTAAAAATTATTAGAACTAAAGAAACTTTTGATTTGGATTAGATATTAAATAAATAGTTATAAAAAAAATGGAAAAATTAGCAAAAATTTTTTTCAGGGGTAGGTCAATGAAATATGGTCAGGGAGTAGGCGGAGCACTACTCTAGTCTGTCCCCACTGAAAACAGCACGAAATACACGTGTATAACACTAAAGATAATAATATCAACGTTTTGCTAAAATTTTCGTTTATGTAGTCCTGGTAAGGTTAGGTTAGGTTAGGTTTCTTTTACGTAGTCCTGGTAAGGTTAGGTTAGGTTTTTTTTTGCGAGTGGGCAAAAAATTTTGCAAGCTAGCCGCACGTGCGGCACGTCCAGACAACGGGCTTCGCGCGGGCTAGTCGAATACATATATAAATAGATAAAAAAAGATAGTCGGGAAGAAAACATTTGGGTTTTCCCTCAAAAACCAGTTTTTGGGGCAAAAAATTTAGATAAACAACCCCCAATCTGAACCCAGGACCACGGAACGTGACCAAAAGCGCAGGGTTGGAGGGTAAGTATGCCTGAAACTATTAAAAATTATTAGAACTAAAGAAACTTTTGATTTGGATTAGATATTAAATAAATAGTTATAAAAAAAATGGAAAAATTAGCAAAAATTTTTTTCAGGGGTAGGTCAATGAAATATGGTCAGGGAGTAGGCGGAGCACTACTCTAGTCTGTCCCCACTGAAAACAGCACGAAATACACGTGTATAACACTAAAGATAATAATATCAACGTTTTGCTAAAATTTTCGTTTATGTAGTCCTGGTAAGGTTAGGTTAGGTTAGGTTTCTTTTACGTAGTCCTGGTAAGGTTAGGTTAGGTTTTTTTTTGCGAGTGGGCAAAAAATTTTGCAAGCTAGCCGCACGTGCGGCACGTCCAGACAACGGGCTTCGCGCGGGCTAGTCGAATACATATATAAATAGATAAAAAAAAGATAGTCGGGAAGAAAACATTTGGGTTTTCCCTCAAAAACCAGTTTTTGGGGCAAAAAATTTAGATAAACAACCCCCAATCTGAACCCAGGACCACGGAACGTGACCAAAAGCGCAGGGTTGGAGGGTAAGTATGCCTGAAACTATTAAAAATTATTAGAACTAAAGAAACTTTTGATTTGGATTAGATATTAAATAAATAGTTATAAAAAAAATGGAAAAATTAGCAAAAATTTTTTTCAGGGGTAGGTCAATGAAATATGGTCAGGGAGTAGGCGGAGCACTACTCTAGTCTGTCCCCACTGAAAACAGCACGAAATACACGTGTATAACACTAAAGATAATAATATCAACGTTTTGCTAAAATTTTCGTTTATGTAGTCCTGGTAAGGTTAGGTTAGGTTAGGTTTCTTTTACGTAGTCCTGGTAAGGTTAGGTTAGGTTTTTTTTTGCGAGTGGGCAAAAAATTTTGCAAGCTAGCCGCACGTGCGGCACGTCCAGACAACGGGCTTCGCGCGGGCTAGTCGAATACATATATAAATAGATAAAAAAAAGATAGTCGGGAAGAAAACATTTGAGTTTTCCCTCAAAAACCAGTTTTTGGGGCAAAAAATTTAGATAAACAACCCCCAATCTGAACCCAGGACCACGGAACGTGACCAAAAGCGCAGGGTTGGAGGGTAAGTATGCCTGAAACTATTAAAAATTATTAGAACTAAAGAAACTTTTGATTTGGATTAGATATTAAATAAATAGTTATAAAAAAATGGAAAAATTAGCAAAAATTTTTTTCAGGGGTAGGTCAATGAAATATGGTCAGGGAGTAGGCGGAGCACTACTCTAGTCTGTCCCCACTGAAAACAGCACGAAATACACGTGTATAACACTAAAGATAATAATATCAACGTTTTGCTAAAATTTTCGTTTATGTAGTCCTGGTAAGGTTAGGTTAGGTTAGGTTTCTTTTACGTAGTCCTGGTAAGGTTAGGTTAGGTTTTTTTTTGCGAGTGGGCAAAAAATTTTGCAAGCTAGCCGCACGTGCGGCACGTCCAGACAACGGGCTTCGCGCGGGCTAGTCGAATACATATATAAATAGATAAAAAAAAGATAGTCGGGAAGAAAACATTTGGGTTTTCCCTCAAAAACCAGTTTTTGGGGCAAAAAATTTAGATAAACAACCCCCAATCTGAACCCAGGACCACGGAACGTGACCAAAAGCGCAGGGTTGGAGGGTAAGTATGCCTGAAACTATTAAAAATTATTAGAACTAAAGAAACTTTTGATTTGGATTAGATATTAAATAAATAGTTATAAAAAAAATGGAAAAATTAGCAAAAATTTTTTTCAGGGGTAGGTCAATGAAATATGGTCAGGGAGTAGGCGGAGCACTACTCTAGTCTGTCCCCACTGAAAACAGCACGAAATACACGTGTATAACACTAAAGATAATAATATCAACGTTTTGCTAAAATTTTCGTTTATGTAGTCCTGGTAAGGTTAGGTTAGGTTAGGTTTCTTTTACGTAGTCCTGGTAAGGTTAGGTTAGGTTTTTTTTTGCGAGTGGGCAAAAAATTTTGCAAGCTAGCCGCACGTGCGGCACGTCCAGACAACGGGCTTCGCGCGGGCTAGTCGAATACATATATAAATAGATTAAAAAAAGATAGTCGGGAAGAAAACATTTGGGTTTTCCCTCAAAAACCAGTTTTTGGGGCAAAAAATTTAGATAAACAACCCCCAATCTGAACCCAGGACCACGGAACGTGACCAAAAGCGCAGGGTTGGAGGGTAAGTATGCCTGAAACTATTAAAAATTATTAGAACTAAAGAAACTTTTGATTTGGATTAGATATTAAATAAATAGTTATAAAAAAAATGGAAAAATTAGCAAAAAATTTTTTCAGGGGTAGGTCATTGAAATATGGTCATGGAGTAGGCGGAGCACTACTCTAGTCTGTCCCCACTGAAAACAGCACGAAATACACGTGTATAACACTAAAGATAATAATATCAACGTTTTGCTAAAATTTTTGTTTATGTAGTCCTGGTAAGGTTAGGTTAGGTTAGGTTTCTTTTACGTAGTCCTGGTAAGGTTAGGTTAGGTTTTTTATTGCGAGTGGGCAAAAAATTTTGCAAGCTAGCCGCACGTGCGGCACGTCCAGACAACGGGCTTCGCGCGGGCTAGTCGAATACATATATAAATAGATAAAAAAAAGATAGTCGGGAAGAAAACATTTGGGTTTTCCCTCAAAAACCAGTTTTTGGGGCAAAAAATTTAGATAAACAACCCCCAATCTGAACCCAGGACCACGGAACGTGACCAAAAGCGCAGGGTTGGAGGGTAAGTATGCCTGAAACTATTAAAAATTATTAGAACTAAAGAAACTTTTGATTTGGATTAGATATTAAATAAATAGTTATAAAAAAATGGAAAAATTAGCAAAAATTTTTTTCAGGGGTAGGTCAATGAAATATGGTCAGGGAGTAGGCGGAGCACTACTCTAGTCTGTCCCCACTGAAAACAGCACGAAATACACGTGTATAACACTAAAGATAATAATATCAACGTTTTGCTAAAATTTTCGTTTATGTAGTCCTGGTAAGGTTAGGTTAGGTTTCTTTTACGTAGTCCTGGTAAGGTTAGGTTAGGTTTTTTTTTGCGAGTGGGCAAAAAATTTTGCAAGCTAGCCGCACGTGCGGCACGTCCAGACAACGGGCTTCGCGCGGGCTAGTCAAATACATATATAAATAGATAAAAAAAAGATAGTAGGGAAGAAAACATTTGGGTTTTCCCTCAAAAACCAGTTTTTGGGGCAAAAAATTTAGATAAACAACCCCCAATCTGAACCCAGGACCACGGAACGTGACCAAAAGCGCAGGGTTGGAGGGTAAGTATGCCTGAAACCAGTGGCGTGCAGTGGTCTCCCACGGTGGGTAGGCCACGAAATATTGACAGCAAAAAAAAATTGTCACATTTATAAAAATAAATAAGCCTGTAAAAGTTATAGGTACTTAGATACAATTCAAAAACTCACCACATTATTCAAGGGTGCAACTCATGATTTTCTAACGATGCAAACAGAAGAAAGATTCGGCCACCATAAATATCTCATCCAAGTGAGTGGGTGATAGTTACTTGAAAAGTACAAAACACGTCACTTGCAAGATAATATCCGAAGTGGCTTTCACACATCTACCTTTAGATACAATTTGCACCTTATCATTACATTACTTATACGATAATATCATAATTGAGAAAACTTATTACCTTTATCATCTAGCAAACACACATTATCAGCACAAACTTCACTTTGTTATTATTTGTGGGAATAAACAAATAATACACAACAAAGCTAATATTTACCTACACTACTGTTAATAATGTTATCTAATACTGACAATATCTGTACGTTTTCGGTTTCAAAACAAATCGCGCTATAAAACAACAATGAAACAATAAATAATAATGGCTTCCTCGCGTAAAATATAATTTCTAATTTGCCGATAGAAAAATACTACCAAATAAAATTGCATAATTTTCATATCGAGTTTGTTCACAACAGCGGTCAACAAAATTTTGCAGGATTATACGAAAACGATCAATGAAATGTGTTGGCAGTGCTGCACTCTATCTGTGGACGGAAGAGCGAAGACCGCTAAGCGCGAAATTCAAATTTCTAAATTTCCTTACATTTTTGCAATTTGCAGGCCCGTGCTAGGTTGTATGTTGATTATTAAAATATGATTCGCGGCTGTAAGACGTATGTAGTCAGTATTCAAGCTAGCACTGGCCTGCAAATTGCAAAAAACGTAAAAAAAAAAAACAAATTTGAACTTCGCGCCTGAGTTCGCGGGCTAAAGATGGCCGCATGACGCATCCAATCGTAGCCTTGTGTTGTTGCAGCCAATCACAGGCCAGCTACACCCGCAGGAGTTGACATGCATGTGTGCGGTTCATATACACGAAAATATGCACCGATCATTCTCCGATGTGACGCTGTGTGCGTAAAATTATGAATGGGTTTTAGGCTAGTCGAATGCTAGCCTAAGCAAGCCTGTAACTAAAAGATTCGTACGCGAAAAATTGCTCTAAGTATTTTAACAGGAGTTTGAACTTTTTTATTATTATTTTGTACATGGTGTTATTTTATTACATGGTTAATTAGTTATAAGAAATGCTCAGTTGGTAAGGTAGGCTAAGCCTAAGAGCCTTAATAGAGCGCACGCCACTGCCTGAAACTATTAAAAATTATTAGAACTAAAGAAACTTTTGATTTGGATTAGATATTAAATAAATAGTTATAAAAAAAATGGAAAAATTAGCAAAAAATTTTTTCAGGGGTAGGTCAATGAAATATGGTCAGGGAGTAGGCGGAGCACTACTCTAGTCTGTCCCCACTGAAAACAGCACGAAATACACGTGTATAACACTAAAGATAATAATATCAACGTTTTGCTAAAATTTTCGTTTATGTAGTCCTGGTAAGGTTAGGTTAGGTTAGGTTTCTTTTACGTAGTCCTGGTAAGGTTAGGTTAGGTTTTTTTTTGCGAGTGGGCAAAAAATTTTGCAAGCTAGCCGCACGTGCGGCACGTCCAGACAACGGGCTTCGCGCGGGCTAGTCGAATACATATATAAATAGATAAAAAAAAGATAGTCGGGAAGAAAACATTTGGGTTTTCCCTCAAAAACCAGTTTTTGGGGCAAAAAATTTAGATAAACAACCCCCAATCTGAACCCAGGACCACGGAACGTGACCAAAAGCGCAGGGTTGGAGGGTAAGTATGCCTGAAACTATTAAAAATTATTAGAACTAAAGAAACTTTTGATTTGGATTAGATATTAAATAAATAGTTATAAAAAAAATGGAAAAATTAGCAAAAATTTTTTTCAGGGGTAGGTCAATGAAATATGGTCAGGGAGTAGGCGGAGCACTACTCTAGTCTGTCCCCACTGAAAACAGCACGAAATACACGTGTATAACACTAAAGATAATAATATCAACGTTTTGCTAAAATTTTCGTTTATGTAGTCCTGGTAAGGTTAGGTTAGGTTAGGTTTCTTTTACGTAGTCCTGGTAAGGTTAGGTTAGGTTTTTTTTTGCGAGTGGGCAAAAAATTTTGCAAGCTAGCCGCACGTGTGGCACGTCCAGACAACGGGCTTCGCGCGGGCTAGTCGAATACATATATAAATAGATAAAAAAAAGATAGTCGGGAAGAAAACATTTGGGTTTTCCCTCAAAAACCAGTTTTTGGGGCAAAAAATTTAGATAAACAACCCCCAATCTGAACCCAGGACCACGGAACGTGACCAAAAGCGCAGGGTTGGAGGGTAAGTATGCCTGAAACTATTAAAAATTATTAGAACTAAAGAAACTTTTGATTTGGATTAGATATTAAATAAATAGTTATAAAAAAAATGGAAAAATTAGCAAAAAATTTTTTCAGGGGTAGGTCAATGAAATATGGTCAGGGAGTAGGCGGAGCACTACTCTAGTCTGTCCCCACTGAAAACAGCACGAAATACACGCTGCCGTGGTATAACTAAAATGCCGTTATCCAACATCTGGTCGATTTTCAACTTTTGATACCATAATAATGAGAAAAAAAAAATCTATCGATCTGTGTTTGCGAATTTTCAATATCTTGAATAGTTTTGGAAATAATAATTATAAAAATGCCGTTAAGTGCACATTTCTCACGTGTGAAATAAGCAAAAATAACGTTAAGTAACTTTGTGAGTCTATAAAGCCACTAAAGTTCATTAACTCATATTTTTATCACAAAAAAATTATATGGTTACTTGTCTAGATTGCCGTTAGCAGTCTTTTGTACACTACAAAGCGGTTAAGGTACTGTAACTGTTTTATAGGTATTCTTTTTTTAATAAAGGAGTTCGCTTTTTTTTAAACTATAACGTCGTTAATTGAAAATGTTAGACTTAAACTCGACTAACGATGTTTAACGGCATTATTGTTTCATATTTGAGATACTTATATTTTGCCTTAACGTACGTTACAAGCCCGTAGCGGCATTTTCAAACCTAAACAAAAATGTATTGTCCGTCATTATTAGACTAAAACGACGTTATCTCACACTTATACACTACAAAGCCGTTAACTGATCTCGCGCGGGGCGGGGGACACCGACTACGTAACGATCCTGTACCGAAATCAAGCTGTCGGGGTGAAACTAGTGCATCGCCAGGAGCTTGGGGGTGAGGAAGTTTGTCGCTCCAGGTTTGTTCCCGCCAATTTTGCAACGATTGCGTTGGCGAACCATCAATTTCCATCATTTGTGCCCCAAAGAAGGATTCAAACATCCAATCCAAGAATTTATTTAAAAAATATAGTTGGGGTATGTTTCGTACGTAAAAACTATGATCTAATATGTACATGTATAAAAATAATTTCGATGATGCATCATATTATTATACAACTCTTCGTTTCATGAACGATAGATATTAAAAAAACACCCACGTACAATGGTATTTAGAACTGAACCGAAAGGTATCGAACCTAAGAAGGAAAGCAAATTTCCTTAAAAACCTATCGAACATAATTCCCCCTCGCAAATTGTTATTTTGGAAAAACTTACCAACAAGCGAAAATGAGCATTCCGGTACAAGTTCTGATTAGAATAATATAGAGTAGTGTCAGTTTATTGAGACTTATTTTGACTAATTAATAATTTCAAATAATAACTTTTAATTTTGTAATGTAACTGTGATACGATTTTGAATAAATAAATTAATTGCCCTTTATTTTTTGAATTATATCTTGTTTGTTACTGTAAAGTTGTTACAGAATGTCCAAATTCAGTGTGTCTTTTGGCAAAGGCCTCCTCTAGCTCCTTCCATTGCTTTCTGTCCCGAGCCACTCTCCTCCACTTGGGGCCCGCTGTTTGTTTCAGCTCATCTTCCCATCTCCTTATCTTTTTCCCCTTGCTGCGTTTACTTTCCCTTGGATACCAGTCCAGTTATTATTTTACTCCATTTCTCTGTGCTTTCTCTCATCATGTGGCCAGTCCATCTCCATTTTTGTTGGTCAATCCTGGTCAAGATGTCTGGTAGATTAGTTTTTGCTCTCAATTGTTCATTTCTTACATGATCTGCTTTACGTATATTATTTGTCATGTTCCGTTCCATGGCTCTTTGGCAGTACTGCAGTTTATTTCTGTGCTGTTTTGTAAGTGCCCATGTTTCGCATCCGTATGTTATACAGGGTAGTATTCAGATATTAAAAAAAAATCTCTTAACAGCCATTCCTAAGTCTCTGGATTTCATGACCTCTTTTAATGAGCAATACTTTCTCCAACCACTTGATATGCTTGTGTTGACTTCCTTAGTTATTTGGTCTTATGGTGATATAAAGTGGCAAAGATAATTATATGTATTCATCAACAGATTCAATCCCACCCCAGATTGAATCTATCAGTGTCGGTTTTTTTTTCTGAATAGGTCAAAAGTTTTTTTTTTTTGTGGTTATGGACAATCCCACCAAAGCACTTTCCTTGCTTAAGCTTTAGATGACTTGGGTTTTCCTCAAATAAGTCGTCTGCGAATCTAAGGTGATTTAGTTTCTGACCATCGATGTTGAGACCCAGATGAGACCAATCCAGTTTCCGGAATATATTTTCCAGTTCTGCGGAGAATAATTTGGGTGACATTGGGTCACAATCGTCTGACGCCTCGTCTTACTTCAAATTCGGGCCCCGTCTGTTCTGACTGTATTTTTGCTTTACTGTTTGAATAATATAGTTTTGATCAATTCGATATAAACTCCAGGTATGCATTGAGTAGCCAGACTTTCCCACGATTTTTAATACTGTGTTTTTAAGAATATAATATATTTTATCAAGAAGGCTTTAATAAATGTAGATAAAAGTTAGAACTAAAATTTAAATAAGGAAAATAATTTTTGTTTTTTCAGTTGATGATTGTTTTTAAATGATACTAGATTAATATAAAGATTTGAGTTCAAGGAGAAGATTAGAATTAGTTTTGATTGTTTTTTATCACAGGTTTAATGAAAGATTGTAATTTTTGTTTAATGTTATCTTATTTTAAAGTACAAGTAGTACATAATAACTGATTGATTTTAGTGTTATTCCATAGAACTGAAAGTTCCTAAAAAATCTAGTTATGAGTAAAGTTTTGTGAAAGTTATAAGTTTAAGCATAATTACATATTATTTGAAAAGCAATACAAACATATTGTCAATCAAGACTAGTTGATTGATAAATCTTTGACTTTTATTTAAAAATTATCTTTAATTTCAACAAATTTAATTCATTTTGTGCAAGAAAATAGTTCACAATTTGTTTTATATTAATACGCTATAATGTCGTTAAACTGTAAGGTTTTTAGTTTAACCACGTTTTAGCTAAACAATGATTAAAGTTTATCCTTTTAATTAATACGCTTCTAAAGGTTACCAGACTTAAAAGCAGTAAAGTAACGTTAAACGCACTAAAGTTTAACATGAATCAGTTCTATAATACATAATCGTAAGCTAAATTGTCGTTATGTGCAAATGACGGCGTTTTAGTTAATCAATGAAGTCATGAAATTTTAGCATTTTAATAAACAATAATTTGCTATGAAAAAGATACACTAAAACGCCGTTACGCTATACGTAGCGGCGTTTTAGTCGATGATCCATTATGATTTCGGTTACATCTCTGATAAACTAAAACACAAAAGAAGCTTTTTCATAAAATTAAATTATAATTACGATATGATAGGGTAGGTAGTTCAAAAGTATGCGATTTTATCTATATTTTAGTACTTCCAAATCTCCGATAGGTGTTGTCATCGAAAAATGACATCGGTTTAAAAATTTGCCACGGTTTTTCTGTGTTATTCAAAAAAATGACTTTAGCAGATAACGGCATTATAGTTATACCACGGCAGCACGTGTATAACACTAAAGATAATAATATCAACGTTTTGCTAAAATTTTCGTTTATGTAGTGTCTGCGCCATTCACATTATTTATCCGCATTTTTATTAATATCTATTTATCTAATTTGGAAATCACAAAACGCATACTTGCAACACTATACACGCTATACTCTTCTCTCATTGGTCAAAATGAAGGATCAGACGTTCATTCAAATCCCTTCCGCCCGCTCTCATCTTCCTTCATCCACCAGTCCTACCTCAGCGTCAACAACAAGCGCACGTGAAATTGCCCTGCGCCCGCGTCTTCGCGACCGCCATTAAACAGACTCAAAATCAAGCTAGAAACTGTAAATAGAAATGTGTGTGTGATCCTCCTCATATTATCTCGTGACACTTGGTGGTTTTTCGCTGAATCAACGTGCTCCAGAAAGCTGTGCTATCGAAGACATTACGCTTTTCCCTTACCCTAAAACCGTGAGTACCATATTTCCATCCAAGTGTTCTGGTCCTTCTTTCCAAATAAAAAACAAAAAATTACTTCGCATATACACTACACTCATCAATCACAACATATTTATCGCATTTATCTATTTAATCGCATAAAACGCTCAAATACGCATCCGCTATTACTCTCGTCTATGTGACAAGCCCACGAGGGCACATTCCGCTAACATCTCATCAACGCTAAGTTATTTCTTTAAAAACGCATCATATTTACCGCATTTAGCTATTTATTCGCATAAAAATACGCTCATCCACGCATCCGCCATTACACTAACCTACGTGACTCGCTCACGAGGCATTTCCCGCTAACATCTCATCAACGCTAAGTTATTTATTCAAATACGCATCTTATTTCACGCTAAACACTCTCTTGCTAAAATATTATAAATATATTTTAGTCATCGCACACATATTTCACAGGTTTTCTCAACACATAACGCACACGGGCAAGTCCAATTTATTCTCGATATTTCGCATACATTCACTCATTTAAGTATTATTATTAACGATTATTAACTCGAATAGGCATTATCCCAACGCATAAAAATGGCTTCAAAGCATGGTAAATCCAAGGAGTCCGATAAGGAATCTTATGGCTCCGCAGAAGAAAATTCAAAAGTGCTTCTGTTTGAATCTAAGAAGGAAATTTTATTCAAAATGCTGCAATCAATTTATGACCTCGGTCGACAAGTTTCAGTAAATAGTTCATTAAAATCTCAATTTCTAGCTAGGATTAATTCCCTTGATCAAATTAGGACGAATTTTATTGAAACGCTTGATGCTTACAATTTAGCACTCTTGGAAGCTGGATCAGCTATTAATTACCAGCCGTTGTCAGCATTTGATGAAATCTATTGTGAAATAAAAGCAATCGAAGCTAACCTTCTCAAGTCTCAAAATAACGAAAACAGCAGTAGTAAATTCGAGTTTTTAAATCGTAAATTGCCACCTTTAAAACTTGCTTCATTTGACGGCACGCCCAGCAAATGGACAATTTTTCATGAAAACTTTAAAAGTCTTATTCATGATAATTCGCATCTAACTGACGCCGAGAAAGTACAATACTTAATAGGGTGTCTCTCTGATAAGGCATTAACTGTTTGTTCGGGCGTCGCGCCTACCGCTAATAATTACCTACTCATTTGGAATGCTTTAATAGAAAAATACCAAGATACCCGCGTACAAGCTTCCATGTACTTACATCAAATGATTCAGTTTAAGCCTTATCAATCTATAGACACATTTATTGAGCAGTTCCATGCATCGCAAGCCGCCCTACGGCGCTTAAACATAAAGGATTTGTCAGATTTTATAATAACGGATATTGCACTCAGCAAGCTTGATAAAGAGGTCGTTAACCTTTTCGAACGATCACATAATCATATTGAAATACCTACTTTCGATCATCTTTCGCAATTCTTAAAAGAACAAAGTAAAATAATAACACTTCGTAATCAATCTAACCCCTCTAAAGTCCGTAATTATAATAGTGAAAATAATAAATCCACTTCTAATAAATATAAAAATAGCCAAACATTCGCGATCACTACCCAGGACGCATCCGTTCGTGCCTGCAAGGTGTGTTCGTCACCTGATTCACACCCACTTTACAGATGTTCTCGTTTCATGAATCAAAACGCAAAAGAAAGATTAGATCTAGTAAACAAACATAAGTTTTGTCGTAACTGTTTAGGATTTCATGATATTAAAATGTGCAAGTCAACAAATACTTGTTCGGTTTGCCAGCGTAAACATCATTCTCTAATACATTTGGACAACTATCGGGGAACCGGCAACTCGCCGCCGCTAGTAACCGCGCCCCGCGCGCCCTCCCCCTCGCCCCCGCTGGTAGCCGCGCCATCGCTGGCTGCCGCGACTGTGAGCATTGTGGGCTCGACGACGCCGCACGCGGAGCGCGTACATTCAGGCGCTTCGCATTTGTCAATGACTTCGGCTACCTCGTGCGTTGAAAATAATACAACTGTTTTGTTGCCCACCGCTTCCGTATACGCTTATAATAATAATAAACCTCATACTCTCCGCGTTTTCCTTGATACCGGCTCAATGAGTCATTTTATTACAAAGGCTTGCTGTAAACGTTTAAACTTAGAAATTACTCCTGACAAATCTTCCATTTTTGGGATCGGTCACGCTAAAATACCCTCGTTTGGAACTGCTACTTTTAAAATATTTTCCCGCTTTGATCACCGCTGCTATTATAAAATTCACGCTCGGGTTTTAGATCGTATTACAGACGACTTGCCCAACATATCTATAGATATCTCAAATCTCGCTTCATTACGCAATCTACCTATGGCTGATGACGCATTCCACGTTCCCGGTGAGATAGATTGCCTCCTTGGCAATGAACTTTTCCCGCTTTTGTTGGGCAGTGGAAAGGTAACTTTACCTGGCTCCTCGGTCGTCGCCGTAGAAACCACCCTTGGCTACATAGCCATGGGTCGGGCTGATTGTCAATCTAGTGTAACTCCGCGCGCTCGCCCCGCTCAAATAAATAAAAATAAAAGCGAGCAAACTTTTCTGTGTGCTGCTAGCGCGCTTAGCTTAAATACGCTCACGCAACGCTTTTGGGAACTCGAAAGCGTCCCTAGTAAGGTTCACATGAGTCCTGACGATCAGGCGTGTGAACAAATATTTAAATCAACTTACTCTCGCGATGAAACAGGTAGATACACAGTGCAGCTACCATTTAAGGCTCCGTGTATAGACTTAGGAAATTCACACTCAACGGCGACGCGCCGTCTCCTTAATTTGGAGAAAAAGTTAGATTCTGATCCCGAGATCAGAACTAATTACAACGCTACGCTTCAAGATTATCTTGACAAAGGTTATTTAACCAAGGTCAACGACCCCTCTCTAACTATCCCGCATTTCTATATCCCTCACCGTGCAGTTTACCGCCCGGATAAACAGTCTAGTAAAACTCGCATCGTGCTTGACGCTAGCTGTAAAACTAGCTCAGGTAAATCACTAAATGATCTCCTTTATGTAGGTCCGAATCTACAAAGTAACATTTTCGATTTATTAATTAATCTTCGCATGTTTTCCGTTGCTGTAGTTGCAGATATCGAAAAAATGTATTTTCAACTTAATCTTTCCGCTGATCATCACGCATTTCAACGCATTTTATACAGATTCAATAAAGATTCTGAAATTTCAACTTTTGAATTTAACCGCGTTTCTTTCGGCGTCTCAAGCTCACCATACTTAGCTATGCGAGTAGTTCGCCAACTCGCATCTGACAGTCGGGAAAAATACCCACTCGCAGCTTACGAGGCTGAAAACCATATGTATATGGATGACTACGTATGTTCGCTAGATGGCGTTGAAATAGCTGAGCGGACATACCAAGAAATGGTCACCATGTTCAGGTCAGGCGGTTTCCACCTTGTAAAATGGATCTCGAATAGTTCCGAACTGTTAGATAAAATTCCTTCAACTCATTTAAATCCGCAAAATATTGAGTTTGACGCTGACGCGGATAATAATACAAAAATTATAGGTATGCAGTGGAATCCAGTAGAAGACTTTTTTCAATTTAAAATAAATGGTAATTCTCTTAAATGTACGAAACGTACCGTCTTATCAGCAACCGCACGGCTGTTTGACCCCTTAGGTCTTATAGGTCCAGTTACTGCATTCATGAAAACGTTAGTTCAGGAATGCTGGAAACTTGATCTTGATTGGGATGATCCTGTACCCGCTCACATTGAAAATAAATTTAGTCGGTTTCACAAAGAACTTCCCTATCTCGAAAAAATAAAGTTCCCGCGACATGTAGGTATCACCTCTGGTTCTCATGTCACTCTCCTCGGGTTCGCAGACGCCAGTGAGCGCTGTTATGGTGCCGCTGTTTACATAAGGGTTAGTTCTAACGATGAAGATAGCGGATCAGTCCTCTTATTAACTTCTAAATCTCGCGTCGCTCCGCTTAAAAATACGCCCTTAGCTCGCCTCGAGCTATGTGCGGCTCTCCTCTTAGCAAACTTGATCAATTCAGTTGTAGAAGTTTTAAGTAAACGCTGTAAAATTAATAAAATCTTTGCTTTTTCTGATTCAACAGTCACGCTCACCTGGATCCACTCGCCCTCGCACAAATTTCATACTTTTGTCGCAAATCGCATTGTTGAAATTAATTCAAATTTACCCGCAAAACATTGGTTTCACATAGATGGAACTGAAAATCCCGCTGACGTAGTTTCTCGTCCTATAACGCCTAAACAATTATTGGATTTAACGCTCTGGTTTAACGCTCCGCATTGGTTTTCATTCCCCTTATCTCAGTGGCCAATCAAACCATTTAAAATCAATTTAAATAATAACAATTCAGAAATAATGGAAACTAAAAATATCGTTCTCTCTGTTAAAATAACGCAAGAAGGTTCACAACCTATTCAATCTTTAATTGATCGCATTTCTAAATATTCTATTTTACTTCGTAGCGTAGTTTTAATATTACGTTTCTGCAAGTTAATCAATTCGCGTGGTTGTATCACCGTTTCGGATTTGGATGCTGCGGAAATACACCTTATACGTTACGTACAAGGTAGATATTTCTCTGAAGAAATTAGCGCGTTAAAATCTAATAAACGTTTTAAAAATAAAAGTCTCGCTAAACTCAACCCATTTCTGGATTCAAATAATATTCTCAAAGTAGGTGGAAGGTTAACTCATTCTAAACTGGATTATGGTCAAAAACATCCCATTTTAATTCCAACTAAATCACGCTTTACTCAACTCTTAATTGACTTTTATCATGTAAGTAATTTGCATACGGGTCCCGCTCTTTTATTAGCTATAATTAGACAAAAATTCTGGATTTTAGCTGCTCGTAACATTATAAGACAACGCGTACATAGTTGTAATCAATGCTTTAAAATTAAACCTCGAAATACTTACCCTCCTATGGGCGATTTACCTGATTTCCGTGTGTCACAAGTGAAAGCGTTCGTAAATACCGCTGTAGACTACTGTGGTCCGTTCTACGTTACGCATATCCGAAAACGCGGAATTAAGAGCCACAAAGCTTACGTTTGTGTGTTTGTCTGTCTAACAACTAAGGCAGTACACTTAGAGTTAGTCTCTGACCTAAGTTCAGATTTATTTCTCGCCGCTTTCAAACGGTTTATTTCTCGGAGAGGTCCCGTTGCTATGATTTATAGTGATGGAGGCACAAACTTTATTGGCGCAAAGCGCAAATTGAACGAAATTTACGAATTAATTCAATCAAAATCTCATATAAACTACATAGGTGAACAGTTATCAGAACATCGTGTACAATTTAAACATAGTCCGCCTTACGGTCCGCATTTTAATGGACTCAGCGAAGTTAATGTTCGTTGTGTCAAAACTCATCTTTTTAAAGTAATTGGCTCTCAAATATTAACATACGAGGAGTTTAGTACCGTACTCGTTCAAATTGAATGTCTTTTAAATAATCGACCTCTAAGTATTTTAAGCTCAGACCCGTCTGATATTAGTGCTTTAACGCCTAATCATTTTCTCAACGTAACACCGCTTAAATTTCTACCTGCTGAAGATGTCACAGACATTTCAGACAATCGCTTATCGCGCTATCAGCTTCTTAATAAGATAACTCATTCCTTCTGGCACCGTTGGAGTCAGGAGTACCTCACTTCCTTGCAACAGCGGGAGAAGTGGAACACACCGTCAAAGCCTGTTGAAGTAGGTACGATCGTTGTTATCAAAGACAACAACGCTCATCCGCTTTGTTGGCCTTTAGGTGTCATAGATGCGACTTATCCTGGCAAGGACAATATAATTAGAACTGTGAAGGTTAGAACTGCTTCCGGTACTTATATACGCCCAGTAGTGCGGCTCTGTCCCCTACCTACGCAATAAAATAGTATAAATTCCCTTTAACTCTATTTAAGTTTAAATTCATATGTTTAAGTTAAGTTTTTTTTCTCATAAATTTTCTAATAGAGGAAAACCTCTAGTCCGGGGGAGTTGTCTGCGCCATTCACATTATTTATCCGCATTTTTATTAATATCTATTTATCTAATTTGGAAATCACAAAACGCATACTTGCAACACTATACACGCTATACTCTTCTCTCATTGGTCAAAATGAAGGATCAGACGTTCATTCAAATCCCTTCCGCCCGCTCTCATCTTCCTTCATCCACCAGTCCTACCTCAGCGTCAACAACAAGCGCACGTGAAATTGCCCTGCGCCCGCGTCTTCGCGACCGCCATTAAACAGACTCAAAATCAAGCTAGAAACTGTAAATAGAAATGTGTGTGTGATCCTCCTCATATTATCTCGTGACACTTGGTGGTTTTTCGCTGAATCAACGTGCTCCAGAAAGCTGTGCTATCGAAGACATTACGCTTTTCCCTTACCCTAAAACCGTGAGTACCATATTTCCATCCATGTAGTCCTGGTAAGGTTAGGTTAGGTTAGGTTTCTTTTACGTAGTCCTGGTAAGGTTAGGTTAGGTTTTTTTTTGCGAGTGGGCAAAAAAATTTGCAAGCTAGCCGCACGTGCGGCACGTCCAGACAACGGGCTTCGCGCGGGCTAGTCGAATACATATATAAATAGATAAAAAAAAGATAGTCGGGAAGAAAACATTTGGGTTTTCCCTCAAAAACCAGTTTTTGGGGCAAAAAATTTAGATAAACAACCCCCAATCTGAACCCAGGACCACGGAACGTGACCAAAAGCGCAGGGTTGGAGGGTAAGTATGCCTGAAACTATTAAAAATTATTAGAACTAAAGAAACTTTTGATTTGGATTAGATATTAAATAAATAGTTATAAAAAAAATGGAAAAATTAGCAAAAAATTTTTTCAGGGGTAGGTCAATGAAATATGGTCAGGGAGTAGGCGGAGCACTACTCTAGTCTGTCCCCACTGAAAACAGCACGAAATACACGTGTATAACACTAAAGATAATAATATCAACGTTTTGCTAAAATTTTCGTTTATGTAGTCCTGGTAAGGTTAGGTTAGGTTAGGTTTCTTTTACGTAGTCCTGGTAAGGTTAGGTTAGGTTTTTTTTTGCGAGTGGGCAAAAAATTTTGCAAGCTAGCCGCACGTGCGGCACGTCCAGACAACGGGCTTCGCGCGGGCTAGTCGAATACATATATAAATAGATAAAAAAAAGATAGTCGGGAAGAAAACATTTGGGTTTTCCCTCAAAAACCAGTTTTTGGGGCAAAAAATTTAGATAAACAACCCCCAATCTGAACCCAGGACCACGGAACGTGACCAAAAGCGCAGGGTTGGAGGGTAAGTATGCCTGAAACTATTAAAAATTATTAGAACTAAAGAAACTTTTGATTTGGATTAGATATTAAATAAATAGTTATAAAAAAAATGGAAAAATTAGCAAAAAATTTTTTCAGGGGTAGGTCAATGAAATATGGTCAGGGAGTAGGCGGAGCACTACTCTAGTCTGTCCCCACTGAAAACAGCACGAAATACACGTGTATAACACTAAAGATAATAATATCAACGTTTTGCTAAAATTTTCGTTTATGTAGTCCTGGTAAGGTTAGGTTAGGTTAGGTTTCTTTTACGTAGTCCTGGTAAGGTTAGGTTAGGTTTTTTTTTGCGAGTGGGCAAAAAATTTTGCAAGCTAGCCGCACGTGCGGCACGTCCAGACAACGGGCTTCGCGCGGGCTAGTCGAATACATATATAAATAGATAAAAAAAAGATAGTCGGGAAGAAAACATTTGGGTTTTCCCTCAAAAACCAGTTTTTGGGGCAAAAAATTTAGATAAACAACCCCCAATCTGAACCCAGGACCACGGAACGTGACCAAAAGCGCAGGGTTGGAGGGTAAGTATGCCTGAAACTATTAAAAATTATTAGAACTAAAGAAACTTTTGATTTGGATTAGATATTAAATAAATAGTTATAAAAAAAATGGAAAAATTAGCAAAAATTTTTTTCAGGGGTAGGTCAATGAAATATGGTCAGGGAGTAGGCGGAGCACTACTCTAGTCTGTCCCCACTGAAAACAGCACGAAATACACGTGTATAACACTAAAGATAATAATATCAACGTTTTGCTAAAATTTTCGTTTATGTAGTCCTGGTAAGGTTAGGTTAGGTTAGGTTTCTTTTACGTAGTCCTGGTAAGGTTAGGTTAGGTTTTTTTTTGCGAGTGGGCAAAAAATTTTGCAAGCTAGCCGCACGTGCGGCACGTCCAGACAACGGGCTTCGCGCGGGCTAGTCGAATACATATATAAATAGATAAAAAAAAGATAGTCGGGAAGAAAACATTTGGGTTTTCCCTCAAAAACCAGTTTTTGGGGCAAAAAATTTAGATAAACAACCCCCAATCTGAACCCAGGACCACGGAACGTGACCAAAAGCGCAGGGTTGGAGGGTAAGTATGCCTGAAACTATTAAAATTTATTAGAACTAAAGAAACTTTTGATTTGGATTAGATATTAAATAAATAGTTATAAAAAAAATGGAAAAATTAGCAAAAATTTTTTTCAGGGGTAGGTCAATGAAATATGGTCAGGGAGTAGGCGGAGCACTACTCTAGTCTGTCCCCACTGAAAACAGCACGAAATACACGTGTATAACACTAAAGATAATAATATCAACGTTTTGCTAAAATTTTCGTTTATGTAGTCCTGGTAAGGTTAGGTTAGGTTAGGTTAGGTTTCTTTTACGTAGTCCTGGTAAGGTTAGGTTAGGTTTTTTTTTGCGAGTGGGCAAAAAATTTTGCAAGCTAGCCGCACGTGCGGCACGTCCAGACAACGGGCTTCGCGCGGGCTAGTCGAATACATATATAAATAGATAAAAAAAAGATAGTCGGGAAGAAAACATTTGGGTTTTCCCTCAAAAACCAGTTTTTGGGGCAAAAAATTTAGATAAACAACCCCCAATCTGAACCCAGGACCACGGAACGTGACCAAAAGCGCAGGGTTGGAGGGTAAGTATGCCTGAAACTATTAAAAATTATTAGAACTAAAGAAACTTTTGATTTGGATTAGATATTAAATAAATAGTTATAAAAAAAATGGAAAAATTAGCAAAAAATTTTTTCAGGGGTAGGTCAATGAAATATGGTCAGGGAGTAGGCGGAGCACTACTCTAGTCTGTCCCCACTGAAAACAGCACGAAATACACGTGTATAACACTAAAGATAATAATATCAACGTTTTGCTAAAATTTTCGTTTATGTAGTCCTGGTAAGGTTAGGTTAGGTTAGGTTTCTTTTACGTAGTCCTGGTAAGGTTAGGTTAGGTTTTTTTTTGCGAGTGGGCAAAAAATTTTGCAAGCTAGCCGCACGTGCGGCACGTCCAGACAACGGGCTTCGCGCGGGCTAGTCGAATACATATATAAATAGATAAAAAAAAGATAGTCGGGAAGAAAACATTTGGGTTTTCCCTCAAAAACCAGTTTTTGGGGCAAAAAATTTAGATAAACAACCCCCAATCTGAACCCAGGACCACGGAACGTGACCAAAAGCGCAGGGTTGGAGGGTAAGTATGCCTGAAACTATTAAAAATTATTAGAACTAAAGAAACTTTTGATTTGGATTAGATATTAAATAAATAGTTATAAAAAAAATGGAAAAATTAGCAAAAATTTTTTTCAGGGGTAGGTCAATGAAATATGGTCAGGGAGTAGGCGGAGCACTACTCTAGTCTGTCCCCACTGAAAACAGCACGAAATACACGTGTATAACACTAAAGATAATAATATCAACGTTTTGCTAAAATTTTCGTTTATGTAGTCCTGGTAAGGTTAGGTTAGGTTAGGTTTCTTTTACGTAGTCCTGGTAAGGTTAGGTTAGGTTTTTTTTTGCGAGTGGGCAAAAAATTTTGCAAGCTAGCCGCACGTGCAGACGTCCAGACAACGGGCTTCGCGCGGGCTAGTCGAATACATATATAAATAGATAAAAAAAAGATAGTCGGGAAGAAAACATTTGGGTTTTCCCTCAAAAACCAGTTTTTGGGGCAAAAAATTTAGATAAACAACCCCCAATCTGAACCCAGGACCACGGAACGTGACCAAAAGCGCAGGGTTGGAGGGTAAGTATGCCTGAAACTATTAAAAATTATTAGAACTAAAGAAACTTTTGATTTGGATTAGATATTAAATAAATAGTTATAAAAAAAATGGAAAAATTAGCAAAAAATTTTTTCAGGGGTAGGTCAATGAAATATGGTCAGGGAGTAGGCGGAGCACTACTCTAGTCTGTCCCCACTGAAAACAGCACGAAATACACGTGTATAACACTAAAGATAATAATATCAACGTTTTGCTAAAATTTTCGTTTATGTAGTCCTGGTAAGGTTAGGTTAGGTTAGGTTTCTTTTACGTAGTCCTGGTAAGGTTAGGTTAGGTTTTTTTTTGCGAGTGGGCAAAAAATTTTGCAAGCTAGCCGCACGTGCGGCACGTCCAGACAACGGGCTTCGCGCGGGCTAGTCGAATACATATATAAATAGATAAAAAAAAGATAGTCGGGAAGAAAACATTTGGGTTTTCCCTCAAAAACCAGTTTTTGGGGCAAAAAATTTAGATAAACAACCCCCAATCTGAACCCAGGACCACGGAACGTGACCAAAAGCGCAGGGTTGGAGGGTAAGTATGCCTGAAACTATTAAAAATTATTAGAACTAAAGAAACTTTTGATTTGGATTAGATATTAAATAAATAGTTATAAAAAAAATGGAAAAATTAGCAAAAATTTTTTTCAGGGGTAGGTCAATGAAATATGGTCAGGGAGTAGGCGGAGCACTACTCTAGTCTGTCCCCACTGAAAACAGCACGAAATACACGTGTATAACACTAAAGATAATAATATCAACGTTTTGCTAAAATTTTCGTTTATGTAGTCCTGGTAAGGTTAGGTTAGGTTAGGTTTCTTTTACGTAGTCCTGGTAAGGTTAGGTTAGGTTTTTTTTTGCGAGTGGGCAAAAAATTTTGCAAGCTAGCCGCACGTGCGGCACGTCCAGACAACGGGCTTCGCGCGGGCTAGTCGAATACATATATAAATAGATAAAAAAAAGATAGTCGGGAAGAAAACATTTGGGTTTTCCCTCAAAAACCAGTTTTTGGGGCAAAAAATTTAGATAAACAACCCCCAATCTGAACCCAGGACCACGGAACGTGACCAAAAGCGCAGGGTTGGAGGGTAAGTATGCCTGAAACTATTAAAAATTATTAGAACTAAAGAAACTTTTGATTTGGATTAGATATTAAATAAATAGTTATAAAAAAAATGGAAAAATTAGCAAAAAATTTTTTCAGGGGTAGGTCAATGAAATATGGTCAGGGAGTAGGCGGAGCACTACTCTAGTCTGTCCCCACTGAAAACAGCACGAAATACACGTGTATAACACTAAAGATAATAATATCAACGTTTTGCTAAAATTTTCGTTTATGTAGTCCTGGTAAGGTTAGGTTAGGTTAGGTTTCTTTTACGTAGTCCTGGTAAGGTTAGGTTAGGTTTTTTTTTGCGAGTGGGCAAAAAATTTTGCAAGCTAGCCGCACGTGCGGCACGTCCAGACAACGGGCTTCGCGCGGGCTAGTCGAATACATATATAAATAGATAAAAAAAAGATAGTCGGGAAGAAAACATTTGGGTTTTCCCTCAAAAACCAGTTTTTGGGGCAAAAAATTTAGATAAACAACCCCCAATCTGAACCCAGGACCACGGAACGTGACCAAAAGCGCAGGGTTGGAGGGTAAGTATGCCTGAAACTATTAAAAATTATTAGAACTAAAGAAACTTTTGATTTGGATTAGATATTAAATAAATAGTTATAAAAAAAATGGAAAAATTAGCAAAAATTTTTTTCAGGGGTAGGTCAATGAAATATGGTCAGGGAGTAGGCGGAGCACTACTCTAGTCTGTCCCCACTGAAAACAGCACGAAATACACGTGTATAACACTAAAGATAATAATATCAACGTTTTGCTAAAATTTTCGTTTATGTAGTCCTGGTAAGGTTAGGTTAGGTTAGGTTTCTTTTACGTAGTCCTGGTAAGGTTAGGTTAGGTTTTTTTTTGCGAGTGGGCAAAAAATTTTGCAAGCTAGCCGCACGTGCGGCACGTCCAGACAACGGGCTTCGCGCGGGCTAGTCGAATACATATATAAATAGATAAAAAAAAGATAGTCGGGAAGAAAACATTTGGGTTTTCCCTCAAAAACCAGTTTTTGGGGCAAAAAATTTAGATAAACAACCCCCAATCTGAACCCAGGACCACGGAACGTGACCAAAAGCGCAGGGTTGGAGGGTAAGTATGCCTGAAACTATTAAAAATTATTAGAACTAAAGAAACTTTTGATTTGGATTAGATATTAAATAAATAGTTATAAAAAAAATGGAAAAATTAGCAAAAATTTTTTTCAGGGGTAGGTCAATGAAATATGGTCAGGGAGTAGGCGGAGCACTACTCTAGTCTGTCCCCACTGAAAACAGCACGAAATACACGTGTATAACACTAAAGATAATAATATCAACGTTTTGCTAAAATTTTCGTTTATGTAGTCCTGGTAAGGTTAGGTTAGGTTAGGTTAGGTTTCTTTTACGTAGTCCTGGTAAGGTTAGGTTAGGTTTTTTTTTGCGAGTGGGCAAAAAATTTTGCAAGCTAGCCGCACGTGCGGCACGTCCAGACAACGGGCTTCGCGCGGGCTAGTCGAATACATATATAAATAGATAAAAAAAAGATAGTCGGGAAGAAAACATTTGGGTTTTCCCTCAAAAACCAGTTTTTGGGGCAAAAAATTTAGATAAACAACCCCCAATCTGAACCCAGGACCACGGAACGTGACCAAAAGCGCAGGGTTGGAGGGTAAGTATGCCTGAAACTATTAAAAATTATTAGAACTAAAGAAACTTTTGATTTGGATTAGATATTAAATAAATAGTTATAAAAAAAATGGAAAAATTAGCAAAAAATTTTTTCAGGGGTAGGTCAATGAAATATGGTCAGGGAGTAGGCGGAGCACTACTCTAGTCTGTCCCCACTGAAAACAGCACGAAATACACGTGTATAACACTAAAGATAATAATATCAACGTTTTGCTAAAATTTTCGTTTATGTAGTCCTGGTAAGGTTAGGTTAGGTTAGGTTTCTTTTACGTAGTCCTGGTAAGGTTAGGTTAGGTTTTTTTTTGCGAGTGGGCAAAAAATTTTGCAAGCTAGCCGCACGTGCGGCACGTCCAGACAACGGGCTTCGCGCGGGCTAGTCGAATACATATATAAATAGATAAAAAAAAGATAGTCGGGAAGAAAACATTTGGGTTTTCCCTCAAAAACCAGTTTTTGGGGCAAAAAATTTAGATAAACAACCCCCAATCTGAACCCAGGACCACGGAACGTGACCAAAAGCGCAGGGTTGGAGGGTAAGTATGCCTGAAACTATTAAAATTTATTAGAACTAAAGAAACTTTTGATTTGGATTAGATATTAAATAAATAGTTATAAAAAAAATGGAAAAATTTGCAAAAATTTTTTTCAGGGGTAGGTCAATGAAATATGGTCAGGGAGTAGGCGGAGCACTACTCTAGTCTGTCCCCACTGAAAACAGCACGAAATACACGTGTATAACACTAAAGATAATAATATCAACGTTTTGCTAAAATTTTCGTTTATGTAGTCCTGGTAAGGTTAGGTTAGGTTAGGTTTCTTTTACGTAGTCCTGGTAAGGTTAGGTTAGGTTTTTTTTTGCGAGTGGGCAAAAAATTTTGCAAGCTAGCCGCACGTGCGGCACGTCCAGACAACGGGCTTCGCGCGGGCTAGTCGAATACATATATAAATAGATAAAAAAAAGATAGTCAGGAAGAAAACATTTGGGTTTTCCCTCAAAAACCAGTTTTTGGGGCAAAAAATTTAGATAAACAACCCCCAATCTGAACCCAGGACCACGGAACGTGACCAAAAGCGCAGGGTTGGAGGGTAAGTATGCCTGAAACTATTAAAAATTATTAGAACTAAAGAAACTTTTGATTTGGATTAGATATTAAATAAATAGTTATAAAAAAAATGGAAAAATTAGCAAAAAATTTTTTCAGGGGTAGGTCAATGAAATATGGTCAGGGAGTAGGCGGAGCACTACTCTAGTCTGTCCCCACTGAAAACAGCACGAAATACACGTGTATAACACTAAAGATAATAATATCAACGTTTTGCTAAAATTTTCGTTTATGTAGTCCTGGTAAGGTTAGGTTAGGTTAGGTTTCTTTTACGTAGTCCTGGTAAGGTTAGGTTAGGTTTTTTTTTTGCGAGTGGGCAAAAAATTTTGCAAGCTAGCCGCACGTGCGGCACGTCCAGACAACGGGCTTCGCGCGGGCTAGTCGAATACATATATAAATAGATAAAAAAAAGATAGTCGGGAAGAAAACATTTGGGTTTTCCCTCAAAAACCAGTTTTTGGGGCAAAAAATTTAGATAAACAACCCCCAATCTGAACCCAGGACCACGGAACGTGACCAAAAGCGCAGGGTTGGAGGGTAAGTATGCCTGAAACTATTAAAAATTATTAGAACTAAAGAAACTTTTGATTTGGATTAGATATTAAATAAATAGTTATAAAAAAAATGGAAAAATTAGCAAAAAATTTTTTCAGGGGTAGGTCAATGAAATATGGTCAGGGAGTAGGCGGAGCACTACTCTAGTCTGTCCCCACTGAAAACAGCACGAAATACACGTGTATAACACTAAAGATAATAATATCAACGTTTTGCTAAAATTTTCGTTTATGTAGTCCTGGTAAGGTTAGGTTAGGTTAGGTTTCTTTTACGTAGTCCTGGTAAGGTTAGGTTAGGTTTTTTTTTGCGAGTGGGCAAAAAATTTTGCAAGCTAGCCGCACGTGCGGCACGTCCAGACAACGGGCTTCGCGCGGGCTAGTCGAATACATATATAAATAGATAAAAAAAAGATAGTCGGGAAGAAAACATTTGGGTTTTCCCTCAAAAACCAGTTTTTGGGGCAAAAAATTTAGATAAACAACCCCCAATCTGAACCCAGGACCACGGAACGTGACCAAAAGCGCAGGGTTGGAGGGTAAGTATGCCTGAAACTATTAAAAATTATTAGAACTAAAGAAACTTTTGATTTGGATTAGATATTAAATAAATAGTTATAAAAAAAATGGAAAAATTAGCAAAAAATTTTTTCAGGGGTAGGTCAATGAAATATGGTCAGGGAGTAGGCGGAGCACTACTCTAGTCTGTCCCCACTGAAAACAGCACGAAATACACGTGTATAACACTAAAGATAATAATATCAACGTTTTGCTAAAATTTTCGTTTATGTAGTCCTGGTAAGGTTAGGTTAGGTTAGGTTTCTTTTACGTAGTCCTGGTAAGGTTAGGTTAGGTTTTTTTTTGCGAGTGGGCAAAAAATTTTGCAAGCTAGCCGCACGTGCGGCACGTCCAGACAACGGGCTTCGCGCGGGCTAGTCGAATACATATATAAATAGATAAAAAAAAGATAGTCGGGAAGAAAACATTTGGGTTTTCCCTCAAAAACCAGTTTTTGAGGCAAAAAATTTAGATAAACAACCCCCAATCTGAACCCAGGACCACGGAACGTGACCAAAAGCGCAGGGTTGGAGGGTAAGTATGCCTGAAACTATTAAAAATTATTAGAACTAAAGAAACTTTTGATTTGGATTAGATATTAAATAAATAGTTATAAAAAAAATGGAAAAATTAGCAAAAAATTTTTTCAGGGGTAGGTCAATGAAATATGGTCAGGGAGTAGGCGGAGCACTACTCTAGTCTGTCCCCACTGAAAACAGCACGAAATACACGTGTATAACACTAAAGATAATAATATCAACGTTTTGCTAAAATTTTCGTTTATGTAGTCCTGGTAAGGTTAGGTTAGGTTAGGTTTCTTTTACGTAGTCCTGGTAAGGTTAGGTTAGGTTTTTTTTTGCGAGTGGGCAAAAAATTTTGCAAGCTAGCCGCACGTGCGGCACGTCCAGACAACGGGCTTCGCGCGGGCTAGTCGAATACATATATAAATAGATAAAAAAAAGATAGTCGGGAAGAAAACATTTGGGTTTTCCCTCAAAAACCAGTTTTTGGGGCAAAAAATTTAGATAAACAACCCCCAATCTGAACCCAGGACCACGGAACGTGACCAAAAGCGCAGGGTTGGAGGGTAAGTATGCCTGAAACTATTAAAAATTATTAGAACTAAAGAAACTTTTGATTTGGATTAGATATTAAATAAATAGTTATAAAAAAAATGGAAAAATTAGCAAAAATTTTTTTCAGGGGTAGGTCAATGAAATATGGTCAGGGAGTAGGCGGAGCACTACTCTAGTCTGTCCCCACTGAAAACAGCACGAAATACACGTGTATAACACTAAAGATAATAATATCAACGTTTTGCTAAAATTTTCGTTTATGTAGTCCTGGTAAGGTTAGGTTAGGTTAGGTTTCTTTTACGTAGTCCTGGTAAGGTTAGGTTAGGTTTTTTTTTGCGAGTGGGCAAAAATTTTTGCAAGCTAGCCGCACGTGCGGCACGTCCAGACAACGGGCTTCGCGCGGGCTAGTCGAATACATATATAAATAGATAAAAAAAAGATAGTCGGGAAGAAAACATTTGGGTTTTCCCTCAAAAACCAGTTTTTGGGGCAAAAAATTTAGATAAACAACCCCCAATCTGAACCCAGGACCACGGAACGTGACCAAAAGCGCAGGGTTGGAGGGTAAGTATGCCTGAAACTATTAAAAATTATTAGAACTAAAGAAACTTTTGATTTGGATTAGATATTAAATAAATAGTTATAAAAAAAATGGAAAAATTAGCAAAAATTTTTTTCAGGGGTAGGTCAATGAAATATGGTCAGGGAGTAGGCGGAGCACTACTCTAGTCTGTCCCCACTGAAAACAGCACGAAATACACGTGTATAACACTAAAGATAATAATATCAACGTTTTGCTAAAATTTTCGTTTATGTAGTCCTGGTAAGGTTAGGTTAGGTTAGGTTTCTTTTACGTAGTCCTGGTAAGGTTAGGTTAGGTTTTTTTTTGCGAGTGGGCAAAAAATTTTGCAAGCTAGCCGCACGTGCAGACGTCCAGACAACGGGCTTCGCGCGGGCTAGTCGAATACATATATAAATAGATAAAAAAAAGATAGTCGGGAAGAAAACATTTGGGTTTTCCCTCAAAAACCAGTTTTTGGGGCAAAAAATTTGTGACCAAAAGCGCAGGGTTGGAGGGTAAGTATGCCTGAAACTATTAAAAATTATTAGAACTAAAGAAACTTTTGATTTGGATTAGATATTAAATAAATAGTTATAAAAAAAATGGAAAAATTAGCAAAAATTTTTTTCAGGGGTAGGTCAATGAAATATGGTCAGGGAGTAGGCGGAGCACTACTCTAGTCTGTCCCCACTGAAAACAGCACGAAATACACGTGTATAACACTAAAGATAATAATATCAACGTTTTGCTAAAATTTTCGTTTATGTAGTCCTGGTAAGGTTAGGTTAGGTTAGGTTTCTTTTACGTAGTCCTGGTAAGGTTAGGTTAGGTTTTTTTTTGCGAGTGGGCAAAAAATTTTGCAAGCTAGCCGCACGTGCAGACGTCCAGACAACGGGCTTCGCGCGGGCTAGTCGAATACATATATAAATAGATAAAAAAAAGATAGTCGGGAAGAAAACATTTGGGTTTTCCCTCAAAAACCAGTTTTTGGGGCAAAAAATTTAGATAAACAACCCCCAATCTGAACCCAGGACCACGGAACGTGACCAAAAGCGCAGGGTTGGAGGGTAAGTATGCCTGAAACTATTAAAAATTATTAGAACTAAAGAAACTTTTGATTTGGATTAGATATTAAATAAATAGTTATAAAAAAAATGGAAAAATTAGCAAAAATTTTTTTCAGGGGTAGGTCAATGAAATATGGTCAGGGAGTAGGCGGAGCACTACTCTAGTCTGTCCCCACTGAAAACAGCACGAAATACACGTGTATAACACTAAAGATAATAATATCAACGTTTTGCTAAAATTTTCGTTTATGTAGTCCTGGTAAGGTTAGGTTAGGTTAGGTTTCTTTTACGTAGTCCTGGTAAGGTTAGGTTAGGTTTTTTTTTGCGAGTGGGCAAAAAATTTTGCAAGCTAGCCGCACGTGCGGCACGTCCAGACAACGGGCTTCGCGCGGGCTAGTCGAATACATATATAAATAGATAAAAAAAAGATAGTCGGGAAGAAAACATTTGGGTTTTCCCTCAAAAACCAGTTTTTGGGGCAAAAAATTTAGATAAACAACCCCCAATCTGAACCCAGGACCACGGAACGTGACCAAAAGCGCAGGGTTGGAGGGTAAGTATGCCTGAAACTATTAAAAATTATTAGAACTAAAGAAACTTTTGATTTGGATTAGATATTAAATAAATAGTTATAAAAAAATGGAAAAATTAGCAAAAAATTTTTTCAGGGGTAGGTCAATGAAATATGGTCAGGGAGTAGGCGGAGCACTACTCTAGTCTGTCCCCACTGAAAACAGCACGAAATACACGTGTATAACACTAAAGATAATAATATCAACGTTTTGCTAAAATTTTCGTTTATGTAGTCCTGGTAAGGTTAGGTTAGGTTAGGTTTCTTTTACGTAGTCCTGGTAAGGTTAGGTTAGGTTTTTTTTTGCGAGTGGGCAAAAATTTTTGCAAGCTAGCCGCACGTGCGGCACGTCCAGACAACGGGCTTCGCGCGGGCTAGTCGAATACATATATAAATAGATAAAAAAAAGATAGTCGGGAAGAAAACATTTGGGTTTTCCCTCAAAAACCAGTTTTTGGGGCAAAAAATTTAGATAAACAACCCCCAATCTGAACCCAGGACCACGGAACGTGACCAAAAGCGCAGGGTTGGAGGGTAAGTATGCCTGAAACTATTAAAAATTATTAGAACTAAAGAAACTTTTGATTTGGATTAGATATTAAATAAATAGTTATAAAAAAAATGGAAAAATTAGCAAAAAATTTTTTCAGGGGTAGGTCAATGAAATATGGTCAGGGAGTAGGCGGAGCACTACTCTAGTCTGTCCCCACTGAAAACAGCACGAAATACACGTGTATAACACTAAAGATAATAATATCAACGTTTTGCTAAAATTTTCGTTTATGTAGTCCTGGTAAGGTTAGGTTAGGTTAGGTTTCTTTTACGTAGTCCTGGTAAGGTTAGGTTAGGTTTTTTTTTGCGAGTGGGCAAAAAATTTTGCAAGCTAGCCGCACGTGCGGCACGTCCAGACAACGGGCTTCGCGCGGGCTAGTCGAATACATATATAAATAGATAAAAAAAAGATAGTCGGGAAGAAAACATTTGGGTTTTCCCTCAAAAACCAGTTTTTGGGGCAAAAAATTTAGATAAACAACCCCCAATCTGAACCCAGGACCACGGAACGTGACCAAAAGCGCAGGGTTGGAGGGTAAGTATGCCTGAAACTATTAAAAATTATTAGAACTAAAGAAACTTTTGATTTGGATTAGATATTAAATAAATAGTTATAAAAAAAATGGAAAAATTAGCAAAAAATTTTTTCAGGGGTAGGTCAATGAAATATGGTCAAGGAGTAGGCGGAGCACTACTCTAGTCTGTCCCCACTGAAAACAGCACGAAATACACGTGTATAACACTAAAGATAATAATATCAACGTTTTGCTAAAATTTTCGTTTATGTAGTCCTGGTAAGGTTAGGTTAGGTTAGGTTTCTTTTACGTAGTCCTGGTAAGGTTAGGTTAGGTTTTTTTTTGCGAGTGGGCAAAAAATTTTGCAAGCTAGCCGCACGTGCGGCACGTCCAGACAACGGGCTTCGCGCGGGCTAGTCGAATACATATATAAATAGATAAAAAAAAGATAGTCGGGAAGAAAACATTTGGGTTTTCCCTCAAAAACCAGTTTTTGGGGCAAAAAATTTAGATAAACAACCCCCAATCTGAACCCAGGACCACGGAACGTGACCAAAAGCGCAGGGTTGGAGGGTAAGTATGCCTGAAACTATTAAAAATTATTAGAACTAAAGAAACTTTTGATTTGGATTAGATATTAAATAAATAGTTATAAAAAAAATGGAAAAATTAGCAAAAAATTTTTTCAGGGGTAGGTCAATGAAATATGGTCAGGGAGTAGGCGGAGCACTACTCTAGTCTGTCCCCACTGAAAACAGCACGAAATACACGTGTATAACACTAAAGATAATAATATCAACGTTTTGCTAAAATTTTCGTTTATGTAGTCCTGGTAAGGTTAGGTTAGGTTAGGTTTCTTTTACGTAGTCCTGGTAAGGTTAGGTTAGGTTTTTTTTTGCGAGTGGGCAAAAAATTTTGCAAGCTAGCCGCACGTGCGGCACGTCCAGACAACGGGCTTCGCGCGGGCTAGTCGAATACATATATAAATAGATAAAAAAAAGATAGTCGGGAAGAAAACATTTGGGTTTTCCCTCAAAAACCAGTTTTTGAGGCAAAAAATTTAGATAAACAACCCCCAATCTGAACCCAGGACCACGGAACGTGACCAAAAGCGCAGGGTTGGAGGGTAAGTATGCCTGAAACTATTAAAAATTATTAGAACTAAAGAAACTTTTGATTTGGATTAGATATTAAATAAATAGTTATAAAAAAAATGGAAAAATTAGCAAAAAATTTTTTCAGGGGTAGGTCAATGAAATATGGTCAGGGAGTAGGCGGAGCACTACTCTAGTCTGTCCCCACTGAAAACAGCACGAAATACACGTGTATAACACTAAAGATAATAATATCAACGTTTTGCTAAAATTTTCGTTTATGTAGTCCTGGTAAGGTTAGGTTAGGTTAGGTTTCTTTTACGTAGTCCTGGTAAGGTTAGGTTAGGTTTTTTTTTGCGAGTGGGCAAAAAATTTTGCAAGCTAGCCGCACGTGCGGCACGTCCAGACAACGGGCTTCGCGCGGGCTAGTCGAATACATATATAAATAGATAAAAAAAAGATAGTCGGGAAGAAAACATTTGGGTTTTCCATCAAAATCCAGTTTTTGGGGCAAAAAATTTAGATAAACAACCCCCAATCTGAACCCAGGACCACGGAACGTGACCAAAAGCGCAGGGTTGGAGGGTAAGTATGCCTGAAACTATTAAAAATTATTAGAACTAAAGAAACTTTTGATTTGGATTAGATATTAAATAAATAGTTATAAAAAAAATGGAAAAATTAGCAAAAATTTTTTTCAGGGGTAGGTCAATGAAATATGGTCAGGGAGTAGGCGGAGCACTACTCTAGTCTGTCCCCACTGAAAACAGCACGAAATACACGTGTATAACACTAAAGATAATAATATCAACGTTTTGCTAAAATTTTCGTTTATGTAGTCCTGGTAAGGTTAGGTTAGGTTAGGTTTCTTTTACGTAGTCCTGGTAAGGTTAGGTTAGGTTTTTTTTTGCGAGTGGGCAAAAAATTTTGCAAGCTAGCCGCACGTGCGGCACGTCCAGACAACGGGCTTCGCGCGGGCTAGTCGAATACATATATAAATAGATAAAAAAAAGATAGTCGGGAAGAAAACATTTGGGTTTTCCCTCAAAAACCAGTTTTTGGGGCAAAAAATTTAGATAAACAACCCCCAATCTGAACCCAGGACCACGGAACGTGACCAAAAGCGCAGGGTTGGAGGGTAAGTATGCCTGAAACTATTAAAAATTATTAGAACTAAAGAAACTTTTGATTTGGATTAGATATTAAATAAATAGTTATAAAAAAAATGGAAAAATTAGCAAAAATTTTTTTCAGGGGTAGGTCAATGAAATATGGTCAGGGAGTAGGCGGAGCACTACTCTAGTCTGTCCCCACTGAAAACAGCACGAAATACACGTGTATAACACTAAAGATAATAATATCAACGTTTTGCTAAAATTTTCGTTTATGTAGTCCTGGTAAGGTTAGGTTAGGTTAGGTTTCTTTTACGTAGTCCTGGTAAGGTTAGGTTAGGTTTTTTTTTGCGAGTGGGCAAAAAATTTTGCAAGCTAGCCGCACGTGCGGCACGTCCAGACAACGGGCTTCGCGCGGGCTAGTCGAATACATATATAAATAGATAAAAAAAAGATAGTCGGGAAGAAAACATTTGGGTTTTCCCTCAAAAACCAGTTTTTGGGGCAAAAAATTTAGATAAACAACCCCCAATCTGAACCCAGGACCACGGAACGTGACCAAAAGCGCAGGGTTGGAGGGTAAGTATGCCTGAAACTATTAAAAATTATTAGAACTAAAGAAACTTTTGATTTGGATTAGATATTAAATAAATAGTTATAAAAAAAATGGAAAAATTAGCAAAAAAATTTTTCAGGGGTAGGTCAATGAAATATGGTCAGGGAGTAGGCGGAGCACTACTCTAGTCTGTCCCCACTGAAAACAGCACGAAATACACGTGTATAACACTAAAGATAATAATATCAACGTTTTGCTAAAATTTTCGTTTATGTAGTCCTGGTAAGGTTAGGTTAGGTTAGGTTTCTTTTACGTAGTCCTGGTAAGGTTAGGTTAGGTTTTTTTTTGCGAGTGGGCAAAAAATTTTGCAAGCTAGCCGCACGTGCGGCACGTCCAGACAACGGGCTTCGCGCGGGCTAGTCGAATACATATATAAATAGATAAAAAAAAGATAGTCGGGAAGAAAACATTTGGGTTTTCCCTCAAAAACCAGTTTTTGGGGCAAAAAATTTAGATAAACAACCCCCAATCTGAACCCAGGACCACGGAACGTGACCAAAAGCGCAGGGTTGGAGGGTAAGTATGCCTGAAACTATTAAAAATTATTAGAACTAAAGAAACTTTTGATTTGGATTAGATATTAAATAAATAGTTATAAAAAAAATGGAAAAATTAGCAAAAATTTTTTTCAGGGGTAGGTCAATGAAATATGGTCAGGGAGTAGGCGGAGCACTACTCTAGTCTGTCCCCACTGAAAACAGCACGAAATACACGTGTATAACACTAAAGATAATAATATCAACGTTTTGCTAAAATTTTCGTTTATGTAGTCCTGGTAAGGTTAGGTTAGGTTAGGTTTCTTTTACGTAGTCCTGGTAAGGTTAGGTTAGGTTTTTTTTTGCGAGTGGGCAAAAAATTTTGCAAGCTAGCCGCACGTGCGGCACGTCCAGACAACGGGCTTCGCGCGGGCTAGTCGAATACATATATAAATAGATAAAAAAAAGATAGTCGGGAAGAAAACATTAAAACCAGTTTTTGGGGCAAAAAATTTAGATAAACAACCCCCAATCTGAACCCAGGACCACGGAACGTGACCAAAAGCGCAGGGTTGGAGGGTAAGTATGCCTGAAACTATTAAAAATTATTAGAACTAAAGAAACTTTTGATTTGGATTAGATATTAAATAAATAGTTATAAAAAAAATGGAAAAATTAGCAAAAAATTTTTTCAGGGGTAGGTCAATGAAATATGGTCAGGGAGTAGGCGGAGCACTACTCTAGTCTGTCCCCACTGAAAACAGCACGAAATACACGTGTATAACACTAAAGATAATAATATCAACGTTTTGCTAAAATTTTCGTTTATGTAGTCCTGGTAAGGTTAGGTTAGGTTAGGTTTCTTTTACGTAGTCCTGGTAAGGTTAGGTTAGGTTTTTTTTTGCGAGTGGGCAAAAATTTTTGCAAGCTAGCCGCACGTGCGGCACGTCCAGACAACGGGCTTCGCGCGGGCTAGTCGAATACATATATAAATAGATAAAAAAAAGATAGTCGGGAAGAAAACATTTGGGTTTTCCCTCAAAAACCAGTTTTTGGGGCAAAAAATTTAGATAAACAACCCCCAATCTGAACCCAGGACCACGGAACGTGACCAAAAGCGCAGGGTTGGAGGGTAAGTATGCCTGAAACTATTAAAAATTATTAGAACTAAAGAAACTTTTGATTTGGATTAGATATTAAATAAATAGTTATAAAAAAAATGGAAAAATTAGCAAAAAATTTTTTCAGGGGTAGGTCAATGAAATATGGTCAGGGAGTAGGCGGAGCACTACTCTAGTCTGTCCCCACTGAAAACAGCACGAAATACACGTGTATAACACTAAAGATAATAATATCAACGTTTTGCTAAAATTTTCGTTTATGTAGTCCTGGTAAGGTTAGGTTAGGTTAGGTTTCTTTTACGTAGTCCTGGTAAGGTTAGGTTAGGTTTTTTTTTGCGAGTGGGCAAAAAATTTTGCAAGCTAGCCGCACGTGCGGCACGTCCAGACAACGGGCTTCGCGCGGGCTAGTCGAATACATATATAAATAGATAAAAAAAAGATAGTCGGGAAGAAAACATTTGGGTTTTCCCTCAAAAACCAGTTTTTGGGGCAAAAAATTTAGATAAACAACCCCCAATCTGAACCCAGGACCACGGAACGTGACCAAAAGCGCAGGGTTGGAGGGTAAGTATGCCTGAAACTATTAAAAATTATTAGAACTAAAGAAACTTTTGATTTGGATTAGATATTAAATAAATAGTTATAAAAAAAATGGAAAAATTAGCAAAAATTTTTTTCAGGGGTAGGTCAATGAAATATGGTCAGGGAGTAGGCGGAGCACTACTCTAGTCTGTCCCCACTGAAAACAGCACGAAATACACGTGTATAACACTAAAGATAATAATATCAACGTTTTGCTAAAATTTTCGTTTATGTAGTCCTGGTAAGGTTAGGTTAGGTTAGGTTTCTTTTACGTAGTCCTGGTAAGGTTAGGTTAGGTTTTTTTTTGCGAGTGGGCAAAAATTTTTGCAAGCTAGCCGCACGTGCGGCACGTCCAGACAACGGGCTTCGCGCGGGCTAGTCGAATACATATATAAATAGATAAAAAAAAGATAGTCGGGAAGAAAACATTTGGGTTTTCCCTCAAAAACCAGTTTTTGGGGCAAAAAATTTAGATAAACAACCCCCAATCTGAACCCAGGACCACGGAACGTGACCAAAAGCGCAGGGTTGGAGGGTAAGTATGCCTGAAACTATTAAAAATTATTAGAACTAAAGAAACTTTTGATTTGGATTAGATATTAAATAAATAGTTATAAAAAAAATGGAAAAATTAGCAAAAAATTTTTTCAGGGGTAGGTCAATGAAATATGGTCAGGGAGTAGGCGGAGCACTACTCTAGTCTGTCCCCACTGAAAACAGCACGAAATACACGTGTATAACACTAAAGATAATAATATCAACGTTTTGCTAAAATTTTCGTTTATGTAGTCCTGGTAAGGTTAGGTTAGGTTAGGTTTCTTTTACGTAGTCCTGGTAAGGTTAGGTTAGGTTTTTTTTTGCGAGTGGGCAAAAAATTTTGCAAGCTAGCCGCACGTGCGGCACGTCCAGACAACGGGCTTCGCGCGGGCTAGTCGAATACATATATAAATAGATAAAAAAAAGATAGTCGGGAAGAAAACATTTGGGTTTTCCCTCAAAAACCAGTTTTTGGGGCAAAAAATTTAGATAAACAACCCCCAATCTGAACCCAGGACCACGGAACGTGACCAAAAGCGCAGGGTTGGAGGGTAAGTATGCCTGAAACTATTAAAAATTATTAGAACTAAAGAAACTTTTGATTTGGATTAGATATTAAATAAATAGTTATAAAAAAAATGGAAAAATTAGCAAAAAATTTTTTCAGGGGTAGGTCAATGAAATATGGTCAGGGAGTAGGCGGAGCACTACTCTAGTCTGTCCCCACTGAAAACAGCACGAAATACACGTGTATAACACTAAAGATAATAATATCAACGTTTTGCTAAAATTTTCGTTTATGTAGTCCTGGTAAGGTTAGGTTAGGTTAGGTTTCTTTTACGTAGTCCTGGTAAGGTTAGGTTAGGTTTTTTTTTGCGAGTGGGCAAAAAATTTTGCAAGCTAGCCGCACGTGCGGCACGTCCAGACAACGGGCTTCGCGCGGGCTAGTCGAATACATATATAAATAGATAAAAAAAAGATAGTCGGGAAGAAAACATTTGGGTTTTCCCTCAAAAACCAGTTTTTGGGGCAAAAAATTTAGATAAACAACCCCCAATCTGAACCCAGGACCACGGAACGTGACCAAAAGCGCAGGGTTGGAGGGTAAGTATGCCTGAAACTATTAAAAATTATTAGAACTAAAGAAACTTTTGATTTGGATTAGATATTAAATAAATAGTTATAAAAAAAATGGAAAAATTAGCAAAAATTTTTTTCAGGGGTAGGTCAATGAAATATGGTCAGGGAGTAGGCGGAGCACTACTCTAGTCTGTCCCCACTGAAAACAGCACGAAATACACGTGTATAACACTAAAGATAATAATATCAACGTTTTGCTAAAATTTTCGTTTATGTAGTCCTGGTAAGGTTAGGTTAGGTTAGGTTTCTTTTACGTAGTCCTGGTAAGGTTAGGTTAGGTTTTTTTTTGCGAGTGGGCAAAAAATTTTGCAAGCTAGCCGCACGTGCGGCACGTCCAGACAACGGGCTTCGCGCGGGCTAGTCGAATACATATATAAATAGATAAAAAAAAGATAGTCGGGAAGAAAACATTTGGGTTTTCCCTCAAAAACCAGTTTTTGGGGCAAAAAATTTAGATAAACAACCCCCAATCTGAACCCAGGACCACGGAACGTGACCAAAAGCGCAGGGTTGGAGGGTAAGTATGCCTGAAACTATTAAAAATTATTAGAACTAAAGAAACTTTTGATTTGGATTAGATATTAAATAAATAGTTATAAAAAAAATGGAAAAATTAGCAAAAAAATTTTTCAGGGGTAGGTCAATGAAATATGGTCAGGGAGTAGGCGGAGCACTACTCTAGTCTGTCCCCACTGAAAACAGCACGAAATACACGTGTATAACACTAAAGATAATAATATCAACGTTTTGCTAAAATTTTCGTTTATGTAGTCCTGGTAAGGTTAGGTTAGGTTAGGTTTCTTTTACGTAGTCCTGGTAAGGTTAGGTTAGGTTTTTTTTTGCGAGTGGGCAAAAAATTTTGCAAGCTAGCCGCACGTGCGGCACGTCCAGACAACGGGCTTCGCGCGGGCTAGTCGAATACATATATAAATAATTGAAAATCTCTTAGAAAAACTGATTCCTTCTTACAGTCATAGTATAATCATGGGTGACTTTAATGCTTGTCTTCTGAAAAAAGACCATCGCTCTTCTTCTCTGACAAGTATTGTAGCTTCCAGTAATCTTTTTATTCTTCCATTGGATGCCACTCACCATTTTCCTAACTCTGCTCCTTCACTACTTGACTTGATTTTTGCCTCTTCTCTTGATCATGTCGCTAAGCATGGCCAATGTTCAGCCGATGCCTTTTCCTATCATGACCTGATTTTTCTGTCATACAAAATTCGGCCACCTAAGGCCAAGGCTAAGATTCTCATGCAACGCAATTTTGGTGGAATGAACCTTGACAATCTTTGTGAGGATGCCAATAATATAGATTGGTCTGATCTGTTTGCCTCTGCATCAGTCGATGAGAAAGTCAATATTTTTACGGCTAAACTTATCGAGCTATATGATCATCACGCACCTGTTCGAGCAGTTAAGGTTAGGCATTTGCCGGCGCCGTGGCTCACAGATGAGATCAAAACGCTAATGCACAAAAAAGTTACTGCAAAGTCTAAGTTCAAGCGTAGGGCTAATGACGCTAACAGGGAAAGATACCTCTCAATCCGTAATCGCTGCAATAAGGTGTGTAGGAATGCTAATCGCCACCACATTCATTCTTCTGTCCAAAATGGGGACCCTTCCAAAGTTTGGAAATTTCTTAGATCATTGGGGGTCGGTAAAACTCGACAAGAGACAATCCCAAAAGACATAGACATTAATGCAATGAATAATCACTTTACTTCTTCGTCCAATTATGATAGGACAATAAAATTGAATACACTAAATTATCTCTCTTCACTTCCGACTCCTACTTATTCTCCATTTGTTTTTGATCAGTTCTCCGCATGTGATGTTAAGAAAAGCATACTATCGATTACCTCCAATGCAGTTGGAAGTGACTGTATCAGCCGTAATATGTTAGTTCCTGTGCTGGATGTTATCCTTCCCGTAATTTGTCACATCCTCAATTTCTCTGCATCTAGTGGTGTCTTTCCATGCTCATGGAAAGATGCTCAAATAATTCCTTTACCTAAAAAGTCAAATCCCACATCCTTTTCTGAATACCGTCCAATATCCGTCTTGCCATTCCTATCCAAAGTCCTTGAACGGTTAATTCACAGTCAAATAAGTACTTTCCTTTCTAAAAATAATCTCCTCAACCCCTTCCAGTCTGGCTTCCGTCCTGGTCATAGCACTACCACAGCGCTTCTGAACATTACGGATGATATAAGGTCAGCTATGGAAAATGGTAATCTAACGGTTCTAGCTTTGCTAGATTTCAGTAATGCCTTTAATACTGTTGACTTTGATGTTTTGCTTGGCATTCTACGCTCTCTTAACATATCTCCATCGGTAATTGACTGGTTTCGTACTTATCTGTTCGGCCGCCGGCAACGTATTTGCATTGGAGAAATCTTATCTTCCTGGAGTAATACTTCTGCCGGTGTACCTCAGGGTGGCGTTCTATCCCCTTTACTTTTCGCAGTTTTTATTAACTCAATCTCCAACGAACTAACTTCTTCCTACCATCTTTATGCAGATGATTTACAAATTTACTCGCGAGCTCCTCTTGGAAATCTGTCTGAGGCTATCCTAACGGTTAATAGTGATCTGGCCCGTATATGCGAGTGGAGCAAGAGGTATGGACTTGTGGTCAACCCCATAAAGACGCAGGTTATGGTGGTAGGCAGTTCTAGGACGGTCTCAAGGATCGACTGGACGACTCTCCCCCAAGTTTCTTTTGACAACTCAGTTGTTCCTTTCAGTGAAAAAGTTAAAAACTTGGGGATATTCATAGATAAGAACTTCTCTTGGACTGCCCAGCTACAGGAAGTTAGCCGCAGGCTATTTGCATCTGCTGCATCTTTGAAGAGATTGCGTAATTTTCTACCGACTGCCACCAAGATTGCGCTTGCACAATCGCTTCTTCTTCCCATCCTTGACTATGCTGACGCCAGCTATCTTGACCTTACACAAGACCAACTCGATAAACTTGAGCGGCTTCAAAATGTGTGTATAAGGTTCATATTCGGTTTGCGCAAATATGACCATGTTTCTGAATATCGTGTCAAGCTCAAGTGGTTACCAATTCGCCTTCGCCGGAATGCTCATATCCTTTCCCTTTTGTATAATGTGCTCTTTTCCCCTTCCACCCCTCTTTATCTCAAGAAACGTTTCCAGTTTCTTTGCGACTCCCACGCGAAATTTTTAAGGTCATCTGATAACTTGAAGCTCAAAATGCCTATGCATTCCACAACTTTCCTCGACAAATCCTTTACTGTCCAGGCCGCTCGTTTGTGGAATGCATTGCCCGTTCAAATTAAACGCGCGCAGTCGTTACCTATGTTTAAAAGGCTCGTAAAGGAACATTACTTGTCGTTGTGATCTTGTTCTCATAACTGTTAAATAAAACATCTTTAGTCTTCATTAATTTTCGTTGCTTAAATATTTAGTATGTATGTATTTATGTATCTATTATTTAGGATATGTATGTATCTATCTTAGTTTAATATTGTTTATGTTGGTATTTACTATTTGCACCAACAACAGCCCCATTTTATATCGTAATAAATCACTGTCCATCCTAAGGTTGCCTGGAAGAGATCGCGGAAAGCGATAAGGCCGCCCATTGTATGTTTTGTAGTGTATATTATGTTTTCTTTTGTTATGTATTTTTGTGGTGTACAATAAAGTATATATAAATAAATAAAATAAATAAATAAATAGATAAAAAAAAGATAGTCGGGAAGAAAACATTTGGGTTTTCCCTCAAAAACCAGTTTTTGGGGCAAAAAATTTAGATAAACAACCCCCAATCTGAACCCAGGACCACGGAACGTGACCAAAAGCGCAGGGTTGGAGGGTAAGTATGCCTGAAACTATTAAAAATTATTAGAACTAAAGAAACTTTTGATTTGGATTAGATATTAAATAAATAGTTATAAAAAAAATGGAAAAATTAGCAAAAATTTTTTTCAGGGGTAGGTCAATGAAATATGGTCAGGGAGTAGGCGGAGCACTACTCTAGTCTGTCCCCACTGAAAACAGCACGAAATACACGTGTATAACACTAAAGATAATAATATCAACGTTTTGCTAAAATTTTCGTTTATGTAGTCCTGGTAAGGTTAGGTTAGGTTAGGTTTCTTTTACGTAGTCCTGGTAAGGTTAGGTTAGGTTTTTTTTTGCGAGTGGGCAAAAAATTTTGCAAGCTAGCCGCACGTGCGGCACGTCCAGACAACGGGCTTCGCGCGGGCTAGTCGAATACATATATAAATAGATAAAAAAAAGATAGTCGGGAAGAAAACATTTGGGTTTTCCCTCAAAAACCAGTTTTTGGGGCAAAAAATTTAGATAAACAACCCCCAATCTGAACCCAGGACCACGGAACGTGACCAAAAGCGCAGGGTTGGAGGGTAAGTATGCCTGAAACTATTAAAAATTATTAGAACTAAAGAAACTTTTGATTTGGATTAGATATTAAATAAATAGTTATAAAAAAAATGGAAAAATTAGCAAAAAATTTTTTCAGGGGTAGGTCAATGAAATATGGTCAGGGAGTAGGCGGAGCACTACTCTAGTCTGTCCCCACTGAAAACAGCACGAAATACACGTGTATAACACTAAAGATAATAATATCAACGTTTTGCTAAAATTTTCGTTTATGTAGTCCTGGTAAGGTTAGGTTAGGTTAGGTTTCTTTTACGTAGTCCTGGTAAGGTTAGGTTAGGTTTTTTTTTGCGAGTGGGCAAAAAATTTTGCAAGCTAGCCGCACGTGCGGCACGTCCAGACAACGGGCTTCGCGCGGGCTAGTCGAATACATATATAAATAGATAAAAAAAAGATAGTCGGGAAGAAAACATTTGGGTTTTCCCTCAAAAACCAGTTTTTGGGGCAAAAAATTTAGATAAACAACCCCCAATCTGAACCCAGGACCACGGAACGTGACCAAAAGCGCAGGGTTGGAGGGTAAGTATGCCTGAAACTATTAAAAATTATTAGAACTAAAGAAACTTTTGATTTGGATTAGATATTAAATAAATAGTTATAAAAAAAATGGAAAAATTAGCAAAAAATTTTTTCAGGGGTAGGTCAATGAAATATGGTCAGGGAGTAGGCGGAGCACTACTCTAGTCTGTCCCCACTGAAAACAGCACGAAATACACGTGTATAACACTAAAGATAATAATATCAACGTTTTGCTAAAATTTTCGTTTATGTAGTCCTGGTAAGGTTAGGTTAGGTTAGGTTTCTTCCCCACCGGAGTGTTCCCACGTTGTCGTCGTGGTGGGGCTTGTGTGTCTCAATGACCCTTGGGGCTCTGCCGGTAGATATACTCATGCCGGAAAGGTCCAAGGCGAGAGACCAGACAAAGAGGGACACGCGGGGGGCGCACCGCCCGGGGCCGTGAACAGTGTTCGGGTTCGCGGGCGGTGTGCCTGTCGCAGGAGGAAACCCTACTCGCTGCTCTCTGGTTCGCGTCTGCTCATCAGACGTGACTGTGAGGGCAGCGAGTAGGCGGAGGGAGAGACGTAGTAGGTGGACACAGGGACCGCACCCTCTAAAAGGAAAATTATGGAAGGAACAAATGAAAGAGAACTACCCCAGGGCGGTACCAGCTGCACAGCAGTTGGAGAATCCGCCACGTCTCCTTTGGAGGCGTCAAGCCCCTCGTATTCTGGGGGGGGCAACATCTGTTCACCACCGTTTGCCAGTGGCAACACTGGCAACATGAGCCGAGGAGGCTCCCGATCTCCATCTGAGGATGATGCGATCGGTAGTTTTAATAGGCCTGACAAGGTGTCGGGCGAGTGCCGGGAGAAGGCTCCCGGCAAACTCTGGCGGGGGTGCACGCTCAAGGGGAGTCGCTTGAGCGACTCGGGGTCGGACTCTGACTCCGGGTCGGGCGCTGACTTGGCGGGCTCCGGATGCGAGGTTTCGGGGGCTGCTACGGAAAACGCAGAGCGTTTCCTTAAGCGGCCCAGAGCCGGAGCCAGAGCCGAGGAGTCGTCGTCCGGCGGATCGGACCGATTAACCAAGGCAAAAAAAATCCCTTGGGGAAGGCGTGCCGCTTCCCTGGAGGCTGCCCGGCGAGCCAAGGTGGACGCCGGGGAAGGGCTCCATCTCGGCAGAAGGGTCGTCTCGTCGTCGTCTTCTGGCGGCGAGATGGAGACTGGTGGAGCGGTGGAACGTGGTGAGCCTGGTGAGCCAGAGACCGGTGTTGAGGCCAACACTGGTGGTGACCAGGTCACCGGCGGCGGCTCCGTTGTTGAGCGCCTGGCCGGGTTTGCGGAGATCGTGGGGGCCGCTATACATGGCGTCTCTCTAAAGAGGACCAACAACTCAAAGAAGGCCGCGATCGCCGCGGCCTCGGCCTCCATTGTGGCGGCAGCGGAGGCGCTGTGGGGTGGACCTCCGTCGGACGAGGTGTCCGTTCTGCGGGCGGAGGTCACGCGCCAGGCGGTCGCCATAGAGCGTCTCCAGAAGGAGAACGCGAGGCTCCAGGCGAACCTGGCCAAGCTCCGAGGAGCCTGCCCTGAGGAGGTGCGTCAAGATGGGCGCGGGCAAAGCCAGCCCCTGGCTGCCGGGGACCGGGACCTGAACCTGGTTCTGCAGAGGCTGGCTGACCTGGAGAGGGGGCACTCCCTCCTGGAGGGCATTGTTCTTCGGCCCTCCCTGGGGGCGAAGTCCTATGCGGACGCGGCAGCCGGTAACCCTAAGGCAGGGCCACCCAGCCAGCCTGAAGGCGGGGCTCAGCCAGGTGGGAAGCCGGCCCCAGCGCCACCGCGTAAGACGGCTGCCCCTCAGAAGGGCAAGGCGGGACCCGCTCCGAAGGGCAAGGTGCCTGCCCCGGCGAAGGGTAAGGCGTCCGCACCGGAGAAGGACAAGGAGCCTACCCCTCCAAAGTGCAAGGCGGCCCAGAAGAAGAAGAAGGGCAAGGCACCCCCTCCACCCCCTGAGCCTTCCGAGGGCGAGTCAGGTTGGGAGGTGGCCGGGGAAAAGCGGCGGGAGCAAAAGGCTGCCCAAAAAGCCAGGCGGAGAGAACGCAAGCGCCGGCAGAAAAAGCGGAGCGCTGCGGCGCGGCTCCGTGCCCCGAAAAACGCGGCTGTAGTGGTAACGCTGCAGCCAAACGCGGTTAGTAAGGGCATGGAGTACGGAGGCGTTATAGATGGGCTGAAGAAGAAGGTGAACCTCGAAGAGCTCGGGATCATCGGGGGCCTCCGAGTTCGACCCACCGCTACAGGGGCTCGATTGTTGGAGCTCCCCGAGGGTTCGAGCGCCTCGTCGGCGGACGCTCTGGCTGAAAAGTTCAGGGCGTACCTAAATGCAGACGAGGTCCGGGTGTCCAGGCCCATCAAGTGCGCAAGCCTGCGCATCGTGGGTCTGGACGACTCGGTCTCCGAGGAGGAGGTGTTGGCTGCCGTCACCGCGGCTGGAGGGTGCTCTGCCGAGCAGGTCAAGGCGGGCACCCTGCGCCCGGACCGCGAAGGCATGCTGACTGTAACGGTCAGCTGCCCTGTGACGGTGGCGAAGACGATTGCGGAGGGCCGCACCCTCAAGGTGGGCTGGTCGAGGGCGCAGGTCAAGCTCCTGGAGCCCAGACCTCTGAGGTGCTTTCGCTGCCACGTGGGGCAGCACGTAGGGTGCCGATGCACCTCGGAGGTGGACCGCAGCGAACTATGCTTCCGCTGCGGTCAGCCCGGTCACTGGGCTGCGGCTTGCCTGGCCACGCCGCACTGCGACGCATGTGCGGCGGCTGGGAAGCCGGCCGAGCACCGGGCAGGGAGCAAGGCCTGCGCTCCACCCGCCAAGGCCAGGGGAAAAGGTAGGCCCTCCGCCACCACCCCCACCGTCGCCAACGCCGAGGCCGCTGCCGCTGCCGCCGCCGCCGCTGCTGCCGCGGCCGCCGCTGCCGCCAAAGCCGCTGCCGCCAAAGCCGCTGCCGCTAAAGCCGCTGCTGCCAAAGCCGCTGCCGCCAAGCCTGAGGAGGCCCTGCAGGGGGCTGAAATGGACTGCCATTAATTAATGGCCCCATTAAGCCTCCTCCAGGCGAATATCAACCACTGCGCCTGCGCTCAGGATCTGTTGCTCCAGAGCATGGCGCAGTGGTCGATCAACATCGCCGTGGTCGCTGAGCCCTATTTCGTCCCGCCCAGGCCAGACTGGGTGGAGGACCTCAGTGGCTCAGTGACCATCATTGCGTCGGCCGCCGCCGGCACCCCGGCCCTTGAGATGGTCAGGAAGGGTCAGGGGTGCGTAGCAGCACGGTTCGGGGAGATAGTAGTGGCGGGAGTCTACTTCTCTCCGAGCCGAACTCTCGCCGAGTTCCAAAACTCCCTCAGGGAGTTGAGTGTCGTCATCGGAGGCTATTCCCTTCCCGTACTTGTGCTCGGGGACTTCAATGCCAAGAACTTGGCTTGGGGTTCTCGTTACACGGATGTGCGGGGTAGGATGGTCGAGTGCTGGGCTCTGGAAACAGGCCTGGACATCCTGAACCGGGGTTCTGTGGCCACGTGTGTGCGGATGCGGGGCGAGTCGGTGGTGGACATCTCGTTCGCCAGCCCCGCTCTGTCGCAGCGTGTCGCTGACTGGCGCGTCATGGAGGGGGTGGAGACCTACTCCGACCACCGGTATATCCGGTTTGAGGTCTCTGCCCAGTCCCCAAGCGCGCCGGTCCCGCAGACCCCGAGTGGTCCGCGTTGGGCGCTGAAGCAGCTGGACCGGAAGCTTCTCCTGGAGGCCGCGATCGTGTGGTCCTGGGGGTCATCCCCAGCCAGGCCCGCCGACGTCAACACCGAGGCGGCTTGGTTCCAGGAGGCCATGTCCGAGATATGCGACATGGCAATGCCCCGAGTCCGGCCAGGAAGCGCCCGGCGTCATGTGTACTGGTGGTCGCAAGAGCTGTCGCACCTGCGTCAGCAGTGTGTGGTGGCGCGGCGCCGGTACACCAGGCATCGCAGGCGCCGCATTCGTCCTCCGAATGCGGAAGCCGTGGAGGCGGAGCTGTATGAAGGGTACAGAGCGGCGAAGACCGCCCTCTCCGAGGCTCGTCGGCGGGCCAAGGATCAGGCCCGCGAGGAGATGCTGGAGACTCTCAACAGAGATCCGTGGGGGCGCCCTTATAAGGTGGTGCGGAATCAACTCCGCACCCGGGGCCCCCCGCTGACGCAGAGTCTCCGGCCTGAGCTCGTGGAGGACGTGGTGAGCGTTCTGTTCCCTTCGCGAGGGGAGCATCGTCCCCCGCCAATGGCTCCGCCACCTGCGGTGCCGGAAGCGGACCAATCAGGATCTGATGACGACATTCCGGAGGTGACTGGGGTAGACCTGAGAGTGGCGGTACGGAGGCTTAAGGCCAAAAATACCGCCCCGGGGCCCGATGGCTTGCCTGGCAAAGCCTGGGCCCTGGCCTCAGAGGCTCTTGGGCCCCGACTGGAGGGGTTCTTCAGCGCGTGCATGGAGAGAGGCCAGTTCCCGCGTCGTTGGAAGACGGGGAAGCTGGTCCTCATTCAGAAGCCCGGGCGCCCTGCGGACTCGCCGTCCGCATACCGGCCCATTGTGCTGCTCGACGAGGTGGGCAAGCTCTTTGAAAGAGTAATTGCAAACCGCCTCGCCGAGCACCTTGAGGGAATGGGTCCGGATCTTGCGGAACACCAGTTCGGTTTCCGCAAGAGGCGCTCGACGGTGGACGCCATCATGCGCGTGAGAGCCCTCACGACGGGGGATGCGGTCTCTCGGGGCGGTGTGGTCCTGGCGGTGTCTCTCGACATCGCCAACGCCTTCAACACCATGCCCTGGAGCTGCATCAGGGAGGCACTCCGGTATCACCGGGTGCCGGCCTACCTTCGTCGTGTAGTCGGGGACTATCTGACAGACAGGGCTGTCATCTACCCTGGTCAAGACGGACAGTGGAACCGGCGAGAGATGTCGTGCTGTGTTCCGCAGGGTTCGGTTCTGGGGCCGCCCCTGTGGAACATCGGTTACGACTGGGTGCTGCGTGCCGACCTCCCTGACGGCGTCAGCGTCGTCTGCTACGCGGACGATACGCTGGTGCTGGCACGGGGGGAGTCGCACGAGGCGGCGGCCGCGAACATGACACGCGGGGTTGCGATAGTCGTTGAGAGGATCCGGCAGCTGGGTCTCGAGGTGGCACTTCACAAGTCGGAGGCCATGGGCTTCCATGGACGTGGGAATGTGCTACCGTCGGGATCCCAGCTAATGGTGGGAGGGGTTCCCATCGGCGTCGAGTGTACTTTGAAGTACCTAGGACTCGTCCTCGACAGCCGGTGGAACTTCGTGGAGCATTACCGACGTTTGGCTCCCAGACTGGAGCGGGCTGCGGCTGCCTTTAGGTGGCTCTTGCCCAATCTGGGGGGGCCAAACGCCTCCTGCCGTAGGCTGTATGCGGGGATCGTGCGGTCCATGGCCCTTTACGGGGCCCCGGTGTGGGCGCGTGCCGTGAGGAAGCGGGCCGTCCACTACAAAAAAGGTCATGGCCGTAAGGCTTGTCCGCGGGTACCGCACGATCTCCCGCGAGGCGGCGATTCTCCTTGCCGGATTGCCGCCGTGGGATCTGGAGGCGATAGTCCTCGCGCGCCTACATGAGTGGCGCGCGGAGGCGCTACACCGGGGGGTCACTCTGCTGCCGCGGCACATTGCTGCGCAGCGGACAGACCTCCGGTGCGATCTCATGGCGGCATGGAGACAGCGACTGTCGCAACCCAGCGCAGGGCACGCCACGATAGTGGCGGTAAGTCCCCTCTTTGAGGAGTGGCTGGAGAGGCGCCACGGCGCCCTCACCTACCGTCTGACGCAGGTCCTCACCGGACACGGGTGTTTCGGGAGGTACCTGCACCGAATCAGGCGGGAGGAAACGCCCGGATGCTTCCACTGCGAGGATCGACCGGAGGACACGGTGGAGCACACTGTGGAGGTGTGCCCTGCTTGGGCGGAGCCCCGCCGTGTTCTCGTAGCGGCGATCGGCGGCGGTGACCTCTCGCGTCCGGCCCTGGTGCAAGCCATGGTCCGGAGCGAGGAGGAATGGGACGCCGTCGCCTCCTTCTGCGAAGCAGTGATGCTAGCGAAGGAGGTGGCGGAACGAGAGAGGGAGAGAACCTCTCAACGTTCCAGCCGCCGCGGAAGGCGCTCCGGGCGTCGGGGGTCACGCGATGACCTCCGGCCACCGTAGACGCGGGCCTGTGGACGGTGAGTAACGGGCTAGCTCGCCGTCCGGCCGTCGTCATGACGGCAACAGACCGTGTCGGCGGCGCGTACGTGTTCCACGCGCGCCTCAAAGAGATGTCAGCAAGGAGGGGCCCGCAAGGGCCGACGCCCGTCGGGGCTGCGGATATCGAAAAGTTACCGCGGCTCCGACACAAGGGCGAGGAAGAGGGAACATGGGTTGGTTTTTAGTCAGTAGAAGTCTGACACTCCCCTTCGCTCTGCCCAAGAGCGGGGGGGGTTATTCGATGATTTTCCACCCACCAAAAAAAAAAAAAAAAAAAAAAAAAAAAGGTTAGGTTTCTTTTACGTAGTCCTGGTAAGGTTAGGTTAGGTTTTTTTTTGCGAGTGGGCAAAAAATTTTGCAAGCTAGCCGCACGTGCGGCACGTCCAGACAACGGGCTTCGCGCGGGCTAGTCGAATACATATATAAATAGATAAAAAAAAGATAGTCGGGAAGAAAACATTTGGGTTTTCCCTCAAAAACCAGTTTTTGGGGCAAAAAATTTAGATAAACAACCCCCAATCTGAACCCAGGACCACGGAACGTGACCAAAAGCGCAGGGTTGGAGGGTAAGTATGCCTGAAACTATTAAAATTTATTAGAACTAAAGAAACTTTTGATTTGGATTAGATATTAAATAAATAGTTATAAAAAAAATGGAAAGTTTGGCAAAAAATTTTTTCAGGGGTAGGTCAATGAAATATGGTCAGGGAGTAGGCGGAGCACTACTCTAGTCTGTCCCCACTGAAAACAGCACGAAATACACGTGTATAACACTAAAGATAATAATATCAACGTTTTGCTAAAATTTTCGTTTATGTAGTCCTGGTAAGGTTAGGTTAGGTTAGGTTTCTTTTACGTAGTCCTGGTAAGGTTAGGTTAGGTTTTTTTTTGCGAGTGGGCAAAAAATTTTGCAAGCTAGCCGCACGTGCGGCACGTCCAGACAACGGGCTTCGCGCGGGCTAGTCGAATACATATCCGTGGCTGGCGTGAATATGTTATTGATAAGTCTAAAACTGCAATTTGTCAGGACGGCCATTTAAAGGGTTTGACGTCTTCTGGTAAATCGGTAAATTAGTTTAACATAAATGTTGTAGTTGTTTTATAGGTTATTTTATGCCCTCTTTTCAATGATGACAGTAAATAATCGAAATTCCCCATAGATTGCATAATAATAGACTTGTCAATTCGTTCACCAACGACTTATCAACTTATGCACCGACTTATCCACTTATTCACAGCGTTATCAACGTATTAACCAACAGTTATCAACTTATTCACCTACATAATAGGGAGTATTAATAGGTAAACAATGTTATTTGAATGAAAAACCCATTATTAGTATTGGAATAGTTTGTGCCCGTGGCTTCGCCCGCGTGAATGTCGGTTAAACTACAAAGATGACGATTTTCCACACAAACTTTCGTCCCCTATTTTGACTAGGAATAAGGTTGAATTTCCAAAATTTTTCCTTATTCCTAGTCTACATTATAAAGGGAACCTCTGTGCCGAAAATCAGCATTCTAGGTCCAAGGGTTTGGGCTGGGCGTTGATGAGTCAGTCAGTAAGCCAGGACTGTTCTTTTAATTTATATAGATAGATAGTAAACAGATAAAAAACAAAAAAGAAACTGGCCAAGTGCAAATCAGACTTGCACATGAAGAAGTCCGGACCATCGTAGTAGGGAAACCCCCTTAAATTTGTATTATTTCTTATTTTAGGGGGGACAGAAATATTTATTTTGTGATAAGTTTGTTTTTCATATTGTTTGTATGAATGACAAAGTTATATTTGCGGTTTTTTAAATGTGCTATATATAAAAAACTACTTACTATATCTCGTTCAAACAAATTTTGGTTGAAAGTTATCATTGCGATTTATAGCATATATTTTTTTTAGATTTTTCTCTTTCTTTATTTAGAAGTTAGAGGGGGGAGGACACTCATTTTACCCCTTTAGAAGTGTTTATCTTTCAAACGATCAAATTTGAGAAAAAATTATTTCAGAAACCTCAGTGTCATTTTTAAAGACCTATCTTTAGATACCCCACACGAATAGATTTGATGTAAAAAGTTTTTTTTTGTTTCAGTTCCATGTATGGAGAGCCCCCCTTAATCTTGTATTCTTTTTTAGTTTTGTATAAAAACCCTATAGCGATTTAAAGACTACATCTACATACCAAGTTTCAACTGTGTAGTCTCAATAGTTTCCGAATAAAGTGGCTGCGACATACGGACGGACAGACATGACGAATCTTTAGGGGTTTTTTTATATTAAACTAGCTGATGCCCGCGGCTTCACCCGCGTGGATGTCGTTCAAATTATATACTAAAACCTTCCTCTTGAATCACTCTATCTATTAAAAAAAACCGCATCAAAATCCGTTGCGTAGTTTTAAAGATTTAAGCATACAGACAAACAGACAAAAATAGCGACTTTGTTACTATGTAAGGATAAGGATGGGCTTACTCTTGACCTCAATCTCCGTTTTTTCCCATTTTACTACGGAACTCTAAAAATATTTGATTCGCTAAAATACACGTATGTGTACTACAAATTAAATTTCAAAAATTAAGCATTATCTGGGGGCACGGCAGTGCCCCCGCCGAGTCGAGCGCGAAGCAAACACTGCCGTACCATCCTTTACTGGAACCATTTCGCCGCATTTTCAGGCCCCTATTTGAGAACCTCTGGATAAGACCAGAACGCTGAAATTTTCGTCATCCAGTAAGCTATACAATCACACTTAAAATAAAAAGTTTCAAGTCTGTTAGGTCATATAATTCCGAAGTTAAGCGAAAGCAAAGTTTCGCATTTATGAAACTCACTCACTCACTCACTCATGATCATCAAAATAGAACTAGTACTTCCCATAAACTCAGAGAGCTGAAATTTGGTACAGAGTTAGGGTTTAATGGCCACATAAAGGAAAAACTATAAAAAGTAGGAAAATCGAAAAAAAAAAAACTACAATTTTTTTTTGTTTTTAATAAGAAAATCTAATAAAATAAATCAATATACCCACGTTTCTACAAAAAGAAGTGAAATCCCAACAAAAACATTCTGTAAAAAACTAGCCAAGTCTCGATGGAGCTGCTTGTTTATCTCTAAAAAGTAATGAAATCTAGACAAAGTCGTGCCAAGTCTAAGGTTCCTTATTGCGATTTCTTTATTACTATAGTTAATGTTGTGTGACTTGGCCGTTGTTCGTTTCGTTTAGTTCTGTCATTTTTCTTCTTGGCGTCCAATTACCAATACCAGTATGGGTTATTATCTCGCTTAACAATCATAGGTAGTTACAACAGATATAACATTACGTATAAACTAAATTGACTTGTACCCACTAACGTATAAAGAATGTTCACGTATGTGTACTACAAATTAAATTTCAAAAATTAAGCATTATATAATTAATAAGAACCACAATTAGATGATTGTCTTGAGGTCAAGCCAAATCTCTTTTGCCAATCAGTGAAGAGAAAAAAAAAAAAAATAACACTGTTTTATTGGACCACAAATTAATTTATAGACACAAGATACAAGATAACATAAAGATACACGTGTGTATAGAACAAATTAAAATTTTAAAAATTAATAAAAATTGAGCAAAGTAAAATTAGTAAGAACCAATCAGTGAATAGAAAAAAAAGATTTTATTGGACCTCAAAGTCTTCTTCGTCTGGGTTGTCCTCGTCCAAGTCTGGATCAGTAGATGCAGAGATGTAGCTCTGCATCTACTGATCCAGATTTGACACCGACAGTTTTTATATTTTTTTCTATAAAACTCTTTAATAGAGTCGTCAATCAAGTCAATGTCCATCAAATCTTTTTTTTCTCTGCACTAATTGGCAAACTTATATTGGAGTAATAAATCAATCAATAGATACACTCGAAAACAAACGAAATCAATTTTATAAGCACCCGCAATAGGGGATATGCATAAAATTTTAAATGACCTAAAATATTTTTTTCTCGAATACTTATTATCGTAATATTATAATGAAAAGGATTTTTTTTTATTTACTTATTATTTAAACCTCTAAAATAATATTCAAAAAGTGCAAAATGAGGGAGCGAAATTCAAACTTCCAAAACGCGCCACCGTTGTTCGAACGAAATGTGACGTCATCTGACACGATATTGTATCCCGTTATGGTATATAAATGTTCTGTGAAACACCCACTGGACGTGTCATGTGACGTCACGCGGAGCGCGCGCGAAATGGCGGCGTTTGAACTGCTTACATTTTTTAAAAGTTTTAAATTTGATTTTTTAAAATATCTAGAGTATTTTGAAGCCCATTAATATTTTTTTCTACGTTATAAAATAGTAAACTATTAATTTAAGGAAAAAAAGAAAAACATGAATATTCCCTGTTGTTCCCGGATCGCGAGCGCGTGGCTTCTGAACTCTGAATTGACGTTTGTTTACCAACAGACGAGCGAGGGATGTGCACGGTGTGCACCGATATAAGTTGTTAACTAAACATATTCATTTAGCTTTAACTTTTTTGTAACGGACTTATAGTGATAACTATATTTATTACATTTAGGGTTGAGAACTTCGTTGGTCGTAACTGGACATCTCATTATATCACAATTTAAACAGAAATACTTCGGTTGGCCATAACTTGATAAGTCGATTTGTCAATTTAAAATTCGTGCCTATAGAAAACTCATAAGTGTATAAGTTGAGATATCATATAACGAATATTCATTTGGGTACTGAGTATAGGTTGATATATCAACATATCAATGTTTGATCAGAAAAACATGAGAATGCATAATTGGACATGTGGACTTGTAAGTTTAGACACGTCAAAATGAGAGTTGTCAACTTACGACCAAGGTCGATTTCTCCAAAATGTATGGATATTTTGAGCTGTCGATTTTTTTCATATAAGATCCCAATGCCTAGGATGTATTAAGCCAATAAAAAAAAAATCATGGAAGTCGACTTATCAATGTATTCACGCCAGCCACGGATATATAAATAGATAAAAAAAAGATAGTCGGGAAGAAAACATTTGGGTTTTCCCTCAAAAACCAGTTTTTGGGGCAAAAAATTTAGATAAACAACCCCCAATCTGAACCCAGGACCACGGAACGTGACCAAAAGCGCAGGGTTGGAGGGTAAGTATGCCTGAAACTATTAAAAATTATTAGAACTAAAGAAACTTTTGATTTGGATTAGATATTAAATAAATAGTTATAAAAAAAATGGAAAAATTAGCAAAAAATTTTTTCAGGGGTAGGTCAATGAAATATGGTCAGGGAGTAGGCGGAGCACTACTCTAGTCTGTCCCCACTGAAAACAGCACGAAATACACGTGTATAACACTAAAGATAATAATATCAACGTTTTGCTAAAATTTTCGTTTATGTAGTCCTGGTAAGGTTAGGTTAGGTTAGGTTTCTTTTACGTAGTCCTGGTAAGGTTAGGTTAGGTTAGGTTAGGTTAGGTTAGGTTAGGTTAGGTTAGGTTAGGTTAGGTTAGGTTAGGTTAGGTTAGGTTAGGTTAGGTTAGGTTAGGTTGGGGGACCACCCCACAGTGCTTGCGTCCACGTCGCGTCCCCTGGAAACGACCCAGTTCTGACCACCGTAACGGAGTGGCAGACTGGGTTGGCCAAAGTGCACTGTGCTTTCGTAGTATTTATATTTGCCTTGTTGACTACGAACCTGCGGAACTATCATGTCTAACTCTTTGCGGGATGCCTGCGGGCGATTTTTAAAACAAAAAGGCCCTTCTCAGGGCCAACCCAAAGGCCCTTCTCAGGGCCAACCCAAAGGCCCTTCTCAGGGCCAACCCAAAGGCCCTTCTCAGGGCCAACCCAAAGGCCCTTCTCAGGGCCAACCCAAAGGCCCTTTTCAGGGCCAACCCAAAGGCCCTTCTCAGGGCCCACCCAAAGGCCCTTCTCAGGGCCAATCTGAGGGCGCATCGGCTTCGGAGGCTAGCCGCGCGGTGTCTGCGGCTAGCATCTATAGCTTAGCGGGCGAGTTGTTGGACTCCGACGACGAGTCCATTATTTGCGAGTCGGACGCAAGTTCGGGGATTGGTCGCCGGGAGCCGGAGAAGCGGGCCCGTCACAGTAATGGGTCCGGGGGTTCCTCGGACTCGAGGCGGCCATCCTACGCGAAGGCCAGGAAGCCGGTGTCGGACACCCACGACGTGGGTCTGGCAGAGGCCCAACAACAGTTGGACCTGTCTCGGCGGGCGCAGCTCCAGCAAGACCTGGAGGAGCGGGTTGCGGCCAAGGAGCAACGGACGCGCGCCGCCCGCGCCAAGTCCGGATACGGCGCGTCCCGCGTTCTCTATGCGGACCACTCACTGGTGGAGCTGGAGCGGATGGCTGAGGAGGACGAAGAGGAGATAATGGAAGTCGCCTCTAAGTCCTCTAATTTAAAAGGGACTTTTCAAAAGTCCCTTAAATGCAGGGCCGCGAGCATGCGCGGCATCGTCGGGGAGCTGGTGCAGCGGAAGGCGACCGACGAAACGCGGCAACTGCAGGCGAAAGTTGATCGCCTGCAGTCAGAGGTCAGCCAGCTGCACCAGAAGCTGGCTGATGCCACGGCCCGGCCAAACCAAGCCGAGCCGAGACCAGCGGCTGAGGTCCCCCCCTCCAACCTTGAGGATATAATCCGCAAGGTCATCATGGAGGAGAGGGCCTTCACGAGAGCCTGTCTTGCGGGCATAGAGGACAGGCTCTTGCCTGAAAAGCGCCTCCGACCGCCGCTCGCGGCGGACAATAGGCCACGCGAGCTGGAGCCGGAACCTGCGCCTTTGGGAGGCCCGGCATCGGGTGCACAGCCCCAGGCCTCGAAGCCCTCCAAGGGCAAAGGGAAGGGCAAGGGCAAGAGGACCGAGGGGGCCTCTCAAACGCCCTCCACGAGCGCGGAGGCAGTGTCTGACGCCCCAGCCGACCCCCGGGACTCGCAGGGGGAAGACGCCCTTCTTCTCTCCACCACCCCGTCCAACCAGCCCTGGACAAAAGTGGTCAAGGGGGGAAAGGGGAAAAAGCCCAAGCCCGCTGCGACTGCCCCAGCAGGCAAAAAGGCCCCAGCAGGCAAAAAGGCCCCAGCCGGCGGGAGGAAACTGGTTCCTCCCAAAACCGCGGCCGTCGTGGTGACCATCACCCCGGAGGCCGTGGAACGGGGGGAGACTTACGAGTCCGTTTTGGTGCGGGCGCGTCCCAATGCCGATCCAACCAAACTGGGGATCGGCACTGTGACTTGCCGGCGGACCCAAGCCGGGGCTCGAATATTCGAGTTCCCGGGGGCAGAGGCGAGTGCCCATGCGGACCTCTTTGCAGCGAAGCTCCTGGAGGTCATCGCGGATTCGGCCAAGGTGGCCCGGCCGGTCAAGTCGGCGGCCATAGAGGTGACGGACCTCGATGACTCCGTCACCAAGGAGGAGGTGGTGGCGGCGGTCGCAGCGATAGGGGGCTGTGGCGTCGCGGCGGTCCAAGGCCGGGACATAAGGCCCGGCCGCGGTGGCATGGGCACCATTCGCCTCGAGTGCCCAATCGCCGCTGCCAAAGCCGTCCTTGCCAAGGGACGGCTCACGGTAGGGTTCAGCTCGGGTGCAGTCCGGGCACTCGAGAACCAGCCTCTGCGGTGTTTCCGGTGCCTCTGCATCGGACACACCCGGCCCCTGTGTCCGTCCACGGTAGACAGGACGGACACATGCTACCGCTGCGGTAAGGAGGGCCACAAAGCCGCCTCCTGCGAGGTCGCCAAGCCGCACTGCGCGGTGTGTGCCGCCAGTGGCTGCCCGGCAGACCACGTCATGAAGGGGAGGAACTGCAATCCTCCCCCTAAGCGGGGCAAAGCGCCGACATGGTCTGCTGCAGCAGCTAGCACCGTCGTTCCTGCGGCGGCTGCGGAGGGAGGTGCGATGTCCGACTGATGGATAGAGTCGAACATCGCATCGTCTTACTCGGTCCCAGGCCGTTGGCTGGGCGACCGGGACGGCTTGGTGCCGTTGGTGCCGCGGTCTTCCACAGACTCCCCTCTCCTCTCGCTTTTAGAGAGGGGACCGGGATACGTGGCCGCCGCGTGCGAGACATGGCCCTAGTTGGTGTCAACTATGGCCCTGGTTGTGTAAGAAGGGGTTGGAGAAGGCACCGTCCTCTTCCTCCTCTTGGTGGTGATGGGCGGGCGACAGGCGCGGGGGTGCCTGCGCCCGCATTGCACCCATCACCACTTTCGTCGTTCATTCCCGGGCCCGTCCACCTCCCCACGGGGAAGGCGTGAGGGGTCCGCCCTGAAGGGTACTCGTCGGCGGAGGGCTGGTAGTTGAGGCTGTGCCAGTTTCCCGGTCCTTCGCCACTCAGACGAAGCGGGAATGCCGCTGGGTCGTTTTAGTGGGTATACCGGGTCAGACCGGGGAGTCCCACATAGCCCCCCATCCCCCGATGGGAGGGTATGCGTAATGCATTTTTTTCCCAGCGCAAAAAAAAAAAAAAAAAAAAAAAAAAAAAGGTTAGGTTAGGTTAGGTTAGGTTAGGTTAGGTTGGGGGACCCCCCACAGTGCTTGCGTCCACGTCGCGTCCCCTGGAAACGACCCAGTTCTGACCACCGTAACGGAGTGGCAGACTGGGTTGGCCAAAGTGCACTGTGATTTCGTAGCTCTAATTTTATCTTGCCTTGTTAGTACTACGAACGATGTCGATCTCTTCGCGGGATGCCTGCGGGCGATTTTTAAAACAAAAAGGCCCTTCTCAGGGCCCACCCAAAGGCCCTTCTCAGGGCCAGCCAAAAGGCCCTTCTCAGGGCCCACCCAAAGGCCCTTCTCAGGGCCAGCCAAAAGGCCCTTCTCAGGGCCAGCCAAAAGGCCCTTCTCAGGGCCAACCCAAAGGCCCTTCTCAGGGCCAACCCAAAGGCCCTTCTCAGGGCCAACCCAAAGGCCCTTCTCAGGGCCAACCCAAAGGCCCTTCTCAGGGCCAACCCAAAGGCCCTTCTCAGGGCCACCCCGACGCTCCGGCGTCAGAGACTAGCCGCGCGCCGTCTGTGGCTAGTTTCCTTGGAGGAGTGGACGAGTCGTCTGACAACGACTCGTGGATGAGTTTGTCGGACGCGGACGACTCTCGGTCGCGGAAGCGAGTCCGCAAGAGCGGTGGGTCCGGGGGCTCCTCAGCCTCAAGGTCGACGAAGTCGCCGAAGGCTAAAAAGCCGACGGTGGCCGCGGAGACCCATGTCGTTGGGCTCGCGGACGCCCAACGCCAGTTGGACCTGGCTCGACGGGCGCAGCTCCAGCAAGAGCTGGAGGAGCGGGTTGCCGCCAAAGAAAAACGGGCGCACGCCGCCCGGGAAAAGTCCGGGTACGGTGCGTCCCGTGTTGTATACGCGGACCACTCTCTGGCCGAGCTGGAGAGGATGGCGGAGGAGGACGAGGAGGAGATTGTGGAGGTCGCCTCTAAGTCCTCCAACCTGAAGGGGACCTTCCAAAAGGCCCTCAAGAGCAGGGCCGCGAGCTTGCGCGGTGTCGTCGCGGAGCTCGTCAAGCGGAAGGCCACCGACGAGACGCGGCAACTGCAGGCGAAGGTCGATCGCCTGCAGTCGGAGGTCAGCCAGCTTCATCTGAAGCTGGCTGAAGCCACGGCCCGGCCACAACAGGCCCACACAAGCCCTGCGGCAGAGGGCCCCGCCTCCAACCTTGAGGATATCATCCGCAAGGTTGTAATGGAGGAGAGGGCCTTCACGAGAGCCTGCTTTGCAGGCATCGAGGACCGGCTCTTGCCGGAGAAACGCCTTCGGCCGCCGCTTGCGGCGGATAACAGGCAGCGTGAGCCGGGGCCGTCCTCCTCCCAGACGGAAGACGCCCTGCTTCCGTCAACCACCCCATCCAACGAGTGGACCGAAGTTGTCCGCAAGGGGAAGGGCAAGGGGAAAAAGTCGGCGACCGCCCCCAACAACCCTCCCAGCCAATCGCAGACGGCCGGCAAGGGAAAGGGGAGCGGGAAGGAAAAAGGGAGGGGAAAGGGGCACCTAGTCGCCCCAAAAACCGCGGCAGTTGTGGTAACACTCACCGCGGAGGCTGCGGAGCGAGGGGAGACCTATGAATCTGTTTTGGTGCGGGCGCGTCCCAATGCCGATCCAACCAAACTTGGGATCGGCACTGCGACTTGCCGGCGGACCCAAGCCGGGGCCCGCATATTCGAGTTCCCGGGGGCAGATGCGAGTGCCCATGCGGACCTCTTTGCCGCGAAGCTCCAGGAGGTCATCGCGGATTCGGCCAAGGTGGCCCGACCGGTCAAGTCGGCGGCCATAGAGGTGACGGACCTCGATGACTCCGTCACCAAGGAGGAGGTGGTGGCGGCGGTTGCAGCGATAGGGGGCTGTGGCGTCGCGGCGGTCCAAGGCCGGGACATAAGGCCCGGCCGCGGCGGCATGGGCACCATTCGCCTCGAGTGCCCAATCGCCGCTGCCAAAGCCGTCCTTGCCAAGGGACGGCTCACGGTCGGTTTCAGCTCGGGTGCAGTCCGGGCACTCGAGAACCAGCCTCTGCGGTGTTTCCGGTGCCTCGGCATCGGACACACCCGGCCCCTGTGTCCGTCCACGGTAGACAGGACGGACACATGCTACCGCTGCGGTAAGGAGGGCCACAAAGCCGCCTCCTGCGAGGTCGCCAAGCCGCACTGCGTGGTGTGTGCCGCCAGTGGCTGCCCGGCGGACCACATTATGAAGGGGAGGAACTGCAATCCTCCCCCTAAGCGGGGCAAAGCGCAGGCGCCGACCGGGCCTGCTGCTACAGTTAGCACCGTCGCTCCTGCGGCGGCTGCAGAGGGGGGTGCGATGTCCGACTGATGGATAGAGTCGAACATCGCATCCTTCAGGCGAACACCAACCACTGCAGAGCAGCCCAGGATCTGCTGATGCAGACCATGGCTGAGTGGTTGGTGGACTTGGCGGTGGTCGCCGAGCCTTACTCGGTCCCTGGCCGTTGGCTGGGCGACCGGGACGGCTTGGTGGCGTTGGTGTCGCGGCCTTCCACGGACTCCCCTCCCCTCTCGCTCTTAGAGAGGGGACCGGGATACGTGGCCGCCGCGTGGGGAGACATGGCCCTGGTGGGGGTCTATTTCTCTCCAAACCGCCCTCTCTCGGACTTCGAGGATTTTCTCGAAATCATCACCGCAGTCGTAGGGAGGGCGGCGCCGCGCCAGGTCGTGGTGTTGGGTGACCTGAACGCCAAGTCGGTGGCCTGGGGCAACCTGGCCGCCGGGTGCAACGTCCGGGGACGCGCCGTCGAGTTTTGGGCGGCCTCATGTGGTGTGTCCCTCCTCAACAGGGGGGCGGTCCACACGTGTGTGCGGCAACAGGGCGGGTCGGTGGTGGACGTCTCGTTTGCCACGCCCGTGCTGGCCGCCCGCGTCGTCAACTGGCGGGTAGAGATGGTGGAGACCTTGTCGGACCACCGATATGTGCGGTTCGACATCTCCATCCGGGGAGGGGAAATGGCCCGCGCTGTGCAATCTCCCTTCCCGCGGTGGGCACTCACCCGCCTGGACCGGGAGGCAGCTAAGGAGGCGGCCTTTCTTCAGGACTGGCTGTCGCCCCCCGTCGAGGTCCTGGACGTGGACGCCGCAGCGGTCCGGCTCAGGGAATCCCTGACAGAGGTGTGCAACTCCAGCATGCCTCGGTCTCGCCGTCCGCCTCCCCGTCGCGCCGTCTATTGGTGGACGGAGGAGCTGGCGGCGCTCAGGGCCGCCTGCGTGGCGGCCAGAAGGGCCTACACGCGGAGCCGACGACGCAGCGCCCAAAACCGAGTCCGGGCAGAGGAGGACCTCCTATACGCCTCTTACCGAGAGGCGACGACGGTCCTCAAAGCTGCAATGGGCGCTGCAAAAGACTCGGCGAGGGCCGAGATGCTGGAGGGTCTCGACAGGGATCCTTATGGGAGACCATACAGGGTGGCGCGGAACCAGCTACGCCCTTATGGTCCCCCACTGACGGAGACGCTCGAGCCAGCGTTGCTGGACGGGGTGGTCCGGTCCCTGTTTCCGCGCAGGGCCGACTTCACCCCGCCAACGATGGATCCCCCGCAAGGGGCGGCTTCGCCGGATGAGGAGGTCCCCCCGGTGACGGCGGCGGAGTTCTACGCGGGGGTTCTCAGCCTCCGCGCGAAGAAGACGGCCCCTGGACCAGACGGCGTCCCCGCACGGGTGGTGGCGATCGCCGCCTCCCAAATGGAGGACAGGTTTCGGGACCTCTTCAGCGCGTGCTTTACGGCTGGAAGGTTCCCGAAACTGTGGAAGGAGGGGCAGCTATGCCTCCTCCGAAAGGAGGGACGCCCGGTGGACTCCCCATCGGCATACCGGCCCATCGTCCTGCTCGATGAGGTCGGTAAATTGTTCGAGGGGATTGTCGCCTCCCGGCTTGATAGCCTTTTGCGGGGGGTAGGGCCGGATTTGTCGGATGCCCAATTTGGTTTCCGTCGTGGGCGTTCGACAATCGACGCGCTGGCCCTACTCAAGGGCCAAGTGAAGGAGGCGGTGGAGGCGGGGGACGGAGTGCTGGCGGTGTCATTCGACATTGCAAACGCCTTCAACTCCGTCCCCCACTCGACGATATTGGAGGCACTCCGGTATCACGGAGTGCCCCAATACCTGCGGAACCTCCTGGCCAGCTACTTGGAGGGCCGAGAGGTCCTCCTCGTGGACAAAACGGCCACAGTGAGGCGGTACGGCGCAGAGTCCGGTGCTCCGCAAGGGTCAGTGCTGGGGCCCCCCCTGTGGAACATCGGGTTCGACTGGCTCCTACGGGGAGCCCTCCTCCAGGGTACGAGTGTCATCTGCTACGCGGATGACACTCTCCTCACTGCCCGGGGGAGGAACTTTGGGGACGCGGCCTGTTTGGCCTCGGCTGGCGGGTCCTTGGTTGCAGAGAGGATCCGCCACCTGGGATTGAAGGTGGCGCTGCACAAGACCGAGGCCGTGTTCTTTCGCGGGCCTCGGCAGCGCTGCCCTCCCGACGCTCACATTGTCGTGGAGGGCGTCAGAATAGAGGTCCAGCCCCAGATGAAATATCTGGGCCTGGTGCTGGACGACAGGTGGCGCTTCGGCCCGCATTTCAGCGGGCTGTCGACGCGCCTCTTAAAAGCCGCGGACGCCCTCTCATGGCTCCTCCCGAACCTGGGGGGGCCCAAGGCAAAATGCCGGCGCCTATATGCCGGCATCTTGCGGAGCATGGCCCTATACGGGGCCCCCATCTGGGCAGACTCCCTTCACAGGAGGGAGAATGCGACCGCCATCCGCAAGCCCCAAAGGGCCATTGCACAGCGGGTAGCAAGGGCCTACCGCTCGGTGGGCTTCTCGGCGGCGTGCGCTCTGGCCGGCACTCCTCCTTGGGAGTTGGAGGCCTGGGTGCTCGCCAGAGTGTACGAGTGGTCTGCGCAACGGAGGTCGCTCGGGGAGCGCCCCGTCACCGAAGAGCGGGAGGCCGTGCGGCGGGAGGCGAAGGACGCCATCGTCCTCCACTGGACGGAGGACCTCGCCGCAGCCGGTTTTGGCCGCCGGACGTTGGACGCGCTCGGTCCGGTCCTGCAGGGCTGGCTCGAGCGGTCCCACGGTTTCCTCTCGTTCCGTCTGGTGCAGGTGTTGTCCGGCCATGGCTGTTTCGGATCGTACCTGCACCGGTTAGGGAGGGAGGAGACCCCGGCGTGCCACGACTGTGGCGCGGCGGAGGACACGGCACAGCACACCCTCGAGGTGTGCCCCGCTTGGTCCGAGTTGCGCCGCGGTCTGACCGCGGTAGTTGGACAGGACCTCTCACTTCCCGGCGTAGTCAACGCCATGCTGGGGAGCGAGGAGGCCTGGGCAGCGGTTGCCTCCTTTTGCGAGGATGTAATCTCGCAAAAGGAGGAGGCGGAGCGCGCGCGGGAGGACGACCCTCTCGCTGCGCCACTCCGCAGACGAAGAAGGGGTCGGAGAAGGCGCCGTCCTCTCCCTCCTCATGGTGGCGATGGGCGGGTGGCAGGCACGGGGGTGCCTGCGCCCGCATTGCACCCATCACCACCTTCGTCAAGCATTCCCGGACCTGTCCTCCCCCCCCCTACGGGCGTGGGGTGAGGGCGTGAGGGGTCCGCCCTGAGGGGCCATCGTCGGCGGGGGACTGGTCGTTAAGGCTGTGCCAGTTTCCCAGTCCCTCGCCACTCAGACGAAGCGGGAATGCCGCTGGGTCTTTTTAGTGGGTATACCGGGTCAGACCGGGGAGTCCCACATAGCCCCCCATCCCCCGATGGGAGGGTATGCGTAATGCATTTTTTCCCAGCGCAAACAAAAAAAAAAAAAAAAAAAGGTTAGGTTAGGTTAGGTTAGGTTAGGTTAGGTTCACAAGTGGTGAGTCGCATACGGCGCCTGGGCCTGGAGGTGGCCCTCAACAAGTCGGAGGCCATTGCTTTTCATGGACCCCGACGGGCGCCGCCACTGGGATCACACATTGTGGTCGGGGGGACCCGAATCGCTGTCGACTCAACCATGAAGTACCTTGGATTGGTACTCGACAGCCGATGGGATTTCGGCCCCCACTTTCAGCGGCTGGTGCCCAAGTTAATGGGCGCGGCGGGCGCGCTGTCAACGCTGCTTCCCAATCTGGGGGGCCCGAGCACCGCCTGTAGAAGGTTGTACGTAGGGATCGTGCGATCGATGGCCCTCTATGGGGCCCCGATATGGGCGACGGACCTGACGGCCCGCACTATCGCAGTTCTGCGCAGACCGCAGAGGGTGATGGCCGTCAGGGCAGTACGGGGATATCGCACGATTTCCTATGAGGCGGCTTGTGTGCTGGCCGGATCCCCACCGTGGGACCTGGAGGCGAAGACGCTCGCCACACTCCACAAGTGGCGCGAGGATGCCAGGGATCGGGGCGAAAGGCTGGTGGAGCGACAGATTACGCAGTACCGGTCTCAGCTCCGACAGGTCATGGTGGCGGAATGGCGGGGACGGCTTGAGAACCCTACCGCCGGCCTCGTCACAATCGAGGCGATCCGGCCAGCACTCGACGACTGGCTCGGCAGGAAGCACGGCTCCCTGACGTTTCGGGCGACACAGGTACTATCGGGGCACGGCTGCTTCGGGAAGTACCTGTGCCGCCTATGCAGGGAGCCGGATGCCCGGTGCCACCACTGCGTCCAAAGTTTAGAGGACACGGCGCGGCATACGTTGGCAGAGTGTTCCGCGTGGGACGAGCCGCGCCGTGCCCTCGTTGCAGAGATAGGAGGAGACCTGTCGCTGCCGGCCGTTGTTCGTTCGATGGTCGACAGCGCAGAGTCCTGGGATGCAGTGGTGTCTTTTTGCGAATCAGTCATGTCGCAGAAGGAAGCTGCGGAGAGAGAAAGGGAACTCACGACCTCCCGCCCCTCCCGCAGCAGACGCACTGGGCGACGGCAGAGGGCGGACAATGCCCTCTTCCAGCCCCCGTAAACAGGTCCAGGGGTGACGGATCCGGGGACATCCGTCGCCCCCCAACAGAGTGGACCCGAGACGGTGGCGCGTTGTGTTCCACGCGCGCCTCTCTAGACGTAACGGGGGAGTCGTACACCTCACTCCCCCCCGGGACGAGGCCCGTAAGTCAAGCGGGCCGGCACTAGTCGAGGGTATCGGAAGTCATATCCGTTCCCGGACCCCCGACGCAAGTGTGCGAGGGAACACCGGTGTGGTTTTAGTCAGTAAGAGTCTGACAGACCCCTTCGCTCTCCCCAGGGTGGAGGACATCCATGAGGATTTCCACATCGAAAAAAAAAAAAAAAAAAAAAAAAAAAAAAAAAAAGGTTAGGTTAGGTTAGGTTAGGTTAGGTTAGGTTAGGTTAGGTTAGGTTAGGTTAGGTTAGGTTAGGTTAGGTTAGGTTAGGTTAGGTTTTTTTTTTTTTTTTTTTTTAAAAGAGTATACACTGCCGCGGACTTGGAGGTCCGCGCCTTTTTTTTATAGGTTTATTTGTTTGTTCGTTCATTACATTATCTTAAATATACAGTTTCAAACTCCCTCGGACACTTACTCTAGATCTTATAATACTATCTTATATCTACGTGAGTTCATCCTCATACATATATGTTTTTTTTTTTTTTTTTTTTTTTTTTTTTTTTTTTTATTATTTATACACATACATGCTCTTTTATAAATATATATATATCTTACATGGGTTTTTTTTTTTTTTTTTTTTTTTTTTTTTTTTTTTTTTTATAGATAAATACACAGGCATTACAATTTATTTTCAGATTACTTTTATTTTATTACATTTATTATGATTTTAGTTTCAATTAACTACACTTATTATTATTATTATTATTTTTTTTTTTTTTTTTTTTACACTTTCAATTACAAAATGTTACACTATGAAGTACACAAATATATTATATTATTTCAGAGGGGAAAACTGCATGGCAGTGCGAGCCGACCAGTCCCGGCCGACGGCTTCCGTTCACGGCCATGACGTACGCATCCGCGCCACCCTGCTCAACCATATTTTAGGGAACTGAGTGACCGGACGCGCAGCGCCACCATCGGCGGGACATTCACGTGAGTATGACAGACTCGCTCTGCCATGGAGCTTTACATGTTATTGTTATTTAAGTTACAGGTTTACTAAAGAGGGTTGGGATTTATTGGTTTGAGTTAGTTAGGAGTATGGACTTGGTATGGTTATTTGGAATGTTAATTCGGAAGGGGTTTCACGACCAGGGACTTCGCTAGCCTGAGCAAGGCCTCCGTCACGACTGCGTCTCGGTGCTGCATGGCCGTCTTCAAGTTGTACTCGACGACCATTTTAGTCGGCGCACCCATCGCCCTCTTCGCAAAGCGGCCCGTGGCGTCGTCGGCGTCATCGGAGTAATAGACGCAACTGACAGTATGTCGCGACACCGCCACTACCGCGTGGGAGATGCTGTCGTGGATTTGGAGTCTCCTGGACTTGGTGTTGATGATTATTACCCTGTCGCAGGTCAACCCCTGAGCCTCGTGTATGGTCAACGTGCGCGACCCTTCACCGGACCCATATCCCTGGCTTATGAGAGAAGCTTTCTCCTCCTGCGTATGAACCAGGAATAGGGTGTTTTTAGCGGTGCTCGGTATTTGCGCTCCCGTGTAACCTTTCACCTTCAGGGAGTGGACCTGCGACAGCGACGACTTGGAGGAGTATATACCGGAGTATATCTCGCTCAGTGCATAGGCCACATCCATCGGATTACGGTGCGTACAAAGCAGCTCCTGGGTGATACCAGCCACCAGGTTTGGACGGGTATACCTTAACTCGAATAGGTTCTCTCTGTCCAAAAATGGAAGCTGGTTTACATCTCCGATGAGGACAACTTCGCTTGCTCCAGACAACTTTACTGCCATGACTATAGCCCCAAAGTGGTTCATAAGAGCCTCGTCTACCGTGAGGCGGTAGCATTTCTCATGGCTCCTGAACCCATTGGCTAAGATTGAGGCCATAGTCCGCACCTTGGACTTCACTCGGTCTCCTAAGCGGCGCGCGAGCTTCGCCCTCAGGTCTTTGGCGGCTTCGGTTGTCGTGGTGGCTACAACGTCTTTGTCCCCATCGAAGTGCTTTACCACCCAGGTTGTCTTGCCGCAACCCGGAACTCCGTTTACCCACCTGATATTGGGTACCGCCCAACTTTCCTGCGATGCCGAGACATCTGAGGACCCCAAAATGGACTGTGCCATTTCGAGGATCTTATCGTCTGGCATGATCTTGGTACATTTGGCGGTAACCACTATCGGGTCGTCATTTGGCACGCTGAATTTTAATTTGCCTGAGCGCTCCGTCTCCTCCTTGTCCAGGGCCACGAAACCACTCCTCGCGCTGTAGGCTGCCATGTACGACCCTGTCATTTCCCCTGCGATGACTTGGGACGTGACATTGTCGTACACCGCTGCCTCTGCTTCCTCGAGTAGTACCCTTAGCAGACCTTCTGTGTTTCTCTGGAAGGTCTGCAGGATCTTCCTGCATGTCATGAGGTTGACCTCTCTGGTCGCTCTCACGATCGCAACGTACTCGAGGAATGCGCTCTTCACGTGGTCCGTGGTACCCGACGCAACTGCGAGGGTTGGCGGGCTGACGTGCCCTTTGTCGGCTCTTGTTGGTTTAGGCTTCTGCGGTGTAGGTTCCTTTCCCTTTCTTTTAAAGAACCTCTCCAATGCGGTTTCTTGCCTGTGTGATGGTGATGCACGGCTGGTGCTAGGGAGCAGTGCATTGAGGAAAGTGCCGAAGGCTTTCAGGCGACTCCTCGACTGGGCCCGGTCCTCCGGGCTAGTGATTTTGCTCTGCTCCTTTGCAGCTTTTTCGGCGGCTGCCTTCTGCTGGGCCCTCTCGGATCCGCTTTGAGTGATCGAGCCCGACGTGGAGCTCGTCGCGCTGGCTGTTGGGTGTCTGGGGACTTTGAGGAAACTCAGAGTTTCCCCTCTGTCCTCATACACAACTACCTCGTGGTGCTCTGAGGCTTTTAGACAGCCGTAGCGGTCTGCGACGTCTCCTCTTTCCCCCTCGATCATCATCGCGTCGATGCTTATCGTACGGGCTGTGACTGCCATGTACTCTCCTACCTCCCTGATCTTTAGAAGCAATGAGCTTGCTTGGGCAAATGGAGTCTCCTCTCCCCACTCGAGTAGTGCGATCGTCTTTCCTTTGACTTGCACTAGACGGCATCGGTGAGTGGCTACTTCCACTTGCGGCAGAGCGGCGTACTTGCTGCCTTTCATGCTCGTTTTGCTTGTGCTTCCGTTGATCAGGGCGGCAAGGCCTGGTGAAATTGGTATGCGGGCTCCAGCTCGGCTCCAACCTACGCAGAAGCTTATGCCTAACCTCTCTTCTTCCCTGTTCATGAAGAGGGCGACCCCTCGCAGTCTTACGCCTGGGACTCCGTCTCCTCCGCATGCCAGGAACTCCATGATGGACATGGTGCTTGGAGCTGGTTGTAGGCGGCTGGCTTCCGTTGCCGCTGCTGGTGCTGCTACTGCCACCGGTGCTGGCCGTTGGATGTTAATCGTGTGTGTGGTCTGTGTTATGGTGGGTGGTGTGGGTGTTGTGGTTTGTGTTGTTGATGTTGATGTTTGTGCGGTGGTTGTTATCGTGGACGGTGGTTGGTTCCGGCTACGCAAGGGTGCATCCGTTTTGTTGGCCGCTGCTGCGACTATTGCGACTTTACTCGCGAATGCCAAGAATAGTTTTCTAGAAGCCGGTCTCCCCATGATGGTGTGGAGTATGGACTGGCTTAGCTGGGTTCCGATCTTAACTTCCAGCTCTATTCTGTCAAGACTAAATCTTGGGCACTCGAAGAGCAGGTGCCAGACTGTCTCTTCGCAGCTGGGGTCGCAGACGCACGAGGGACTATCTTTAAGGTGAAAGCGGTGGAGATACGCTGAGAATCCTCCGTGTCCTGTGAGGATTTGTACATGGACCGGTGTGAGGACTGCGTCTCTGAGTGTCCTTTTCGCCGCTAGGACGTCTGGGAAGAACACTTTTGTGACCGCTCCTGTACTCGAGGACTCGTACCGCGCTTGCCACTTCTTTATAGTCCCCTCCCGTATCTTCCTCCTCACGAACGATACGGGGACCTTGCTGTAGTCTGCCGTCTGTTTAGTTTGGGCTGCCTCCTTGGCCAGCTCGTCCGCTCTCTCATTCCCGGCGGTTCCCACGTGGGCCCTGAGCCAAAAGAACCTCACTTCCCTGCCCTCCTCCCGTATCTCTCGGACGCAACTCTTGATTTGGAGTGCCAGATGGTGAGTGACAGACGGTCTCCTCAGCAGGTCAAGTGACGATCTTGAGTCACTCAAGATGCCTACGGAGGCCGCCTTGGATTCTCTTGCCATCTCGACAGCTCTGAAGAGAGCGTACATTTCCGATTGGAAGACAGTGTTGTGAGGTTCCAGGCCGAAGGTACTGGACTTTGACTCCTTTCCGTTTTCCCACCAAGTTAGGGCGGCTCCTACTTTCCCCTCTATTTTGCTGCCGTCGGTGTAGATCTGGGGACCGATAACTTGGTGGGTTTCCAGGGTTTCGGGAGTCAAGTCTTCTAGGCGGGCGTACTCTGTCGTTGTGAGTAACGCGGGGTGGGGATTTTCGGAGTGGTGCACGTTGCACTCCAGCTCGCGGCCCGGTGGTATGAACTCTTGGGAATGCCCCTTTCTGATCCTAAAAAGGGTTGCTGCCTCGATTACCCGGAGATCTAAAGGGAGTTGACCTGACAGAATCAGTGCCGATGTCAGAGACACCGTGCGGTATGCTTTGCAGATCTTCTGCGCAAAACCTCTCTGCAGTGAGTCAAACTGATTCCTTGTCATCAGTTTCTCAGCCGCAGGGGCCCACGCACTCGCTGCATACATCACGATAGGCTCTATCACCGACACATATATCGTCCTGATTATCTCTTTGTTAAGACCCCAAGTCACCCTCGCCGCACATGCCAACTGCTTGTAAATGTCTGTGGCCTTTTTACAGGTCGCAGACACGTGCGCGTTGAAGGTGAGTTTGGAGTCTATTGTGAGACCCAACAGCTTGACCTCTTCGACCAGGTTCAGCCGCGTGCCAGACATGTGGAGTACCGGAAGGTCGTACTTCAGCTTCCTCGTTAACACCATCGCGTTGGTCTTGTGCGCGGCGAAACGTAGCTTGTTTTGGACGCCCCATTCCGATACTATGTCTAGCGTCCTGTTGGCTGATTGCTGCAGGGGACCTGATGTGAAGTCCGAGAAAACCAGGACAACGTCGTCTGCGAAGGCCTGACAATAAACTCCTATACTAGCCATTTTGTGTAGGAGCGAGTCTAGGATAAGGTTCCAAAACGTTGGACCGGCTATTGAGCCCTGGACGCATCCTTTCGTGGTTCCCTTTTCGCTAGTCGCTCTGGCGTAGTTGACCCTGATGTTTCGGTCTTCCAGGTATGAGGTGACAAGAGCATAGATGTTCGCTGGACAGTTCTTGGCTACCATTTGTTGTTTCAGTGATGGCCACCACGCGTTATCGAAGGCCCCCTCTATGTCCAATGATATCAAAAGCACGATCTTCTTGGCTTTGATTTCGGCTCGTATGTGGCCCATTAGGTCATAGAGGGCGTCCTCGGTTCCGCGCTGTGGCATGAATCCGTATTGGTTGGTGTGCAGTGTTGGGAGGAAGTGCCACTGAAGACGGCCTACCAGAAGTTTCTCGACGATCTTTCCCAGGACCGAGAGGAGACCTATTGGCCGGTACGACTTTGGGCTGGTGTAGTCGTCTTTACCTGGCTTGCGGAGAATGCACACGTGGGCGACCTTCCACTGCTTCGGGAAGTGTGACAGCGACAAGCACCTGTTGGCTATCGCTAAGAACACCTCCCGATCGCAGTTTATTGCCGCAGTGCAGATGTCCGCCGTTAATCCGTCGGGACCGGGGGCTTTTTTCGGATTTTGGTCTTGGAGAACCATTTCCAGCTCCGCAGTCGTGAAGGGTGGATCATCGGCAGACAGTCCTTGTGGGTTTTTCTCCTCCGCTAGCCTCCTTAGACCCATGTGGTATGGCTGTTCGGCGTCTGTTGAGTCGTCAGGGTAAAAGGTTTTTGCCAGGAGATCAGCAGATTGCTCAGGGCTGAGCGTCTCGCCTGCGGTATTTCTTAGGAGGGTGTCATCCTGTCTTCTGGCTGTCTTCCTTAGTACCCTGTAGATGCCGTCCCACATGCTCTCTCGGTCCTGCTTCGAGCAGAGCTTCTTCCAGTTGGCTGTGGCTGCTTCCGTTGCTGCTGTTGTGTAAGTGTTCTTGGCCAGCACGTATTCCTGGATGGTGAAGTGTCTCCGACTTGCGGCTGCATTACGGATTCTTCTCTTCTTAGTCAGCGCGTCTTTTTTGAGACGGTCTAGAGAAGGATTCCACCATGGGGGCTTGGCATCGTATTTTGGCGACCCCAGTTTTGGGATCGCTTCCTCGCATGAGCGGTGAATGGTGTGCGTATATTTTGTGATAAGGGCCTCCAGATCCCCCGGGTTCGAGACGCTCGAGACTCCGGATGGTGTAATTTCATTGTCCGCCAAGCTGGTCTTGAAGTGCGTGCTGAAGTCTGACCACTTAGCCTTCTTGGTGTTATAGATACGCGTAGAGATTGGCCTTAAGGGTTCCAAGGCCTTCTCTAGTCGCATCGAGAAGGTAACTGCGTTGTGATCTGATGTTGTAAGACTTCTTTCTACTCGCCAATCCTCGACTTGGCCCAGCAGCGACAGACTGCATGCCGTCACATCGACAATGCTCGTACACCACCTGTCCCCTCTGTAGGTCTCAAAAGTTGGCGTTTGACCCATATTCAGGATGTGGAGATCCCGCTCATTGAGGAATGAATTGTACGACGCCCCACGGTGGTTTTCGGAAACACTTCCCCACCACGGGCTCCAGGCGTTTACGTCTCCTCCCACCAGGATGTTCTGTGTGTGTAGTTTGTGAATTACCGTGTGTGTTGTGGAAAGGTAGGGTTCGATATCTTGGTCGCCCTCAAAATAGACCGACAGTGCCCCAAAACTGAGCTGGCCCACCTTCAGCAAAACGGCAGCGATGTTCTCGGTCACGAGCTGGGGGTCGTGGATGACCTCCAGGTGGTTTCCGAAAACAACGATTGCCGCTTTAACTGGTTTTTGGCGGCTGAGGCTGCACTGGATGACTCTCGTGCCAGGATTTTGTTTCATCACACCTGTCCTTCCTACATAGGGCTCTTGGACAAGTGCTACCGAAACTCCCTTTGCCTGGGCCGCCATGTGGAGTTCTTCTGTGGCCAGCTTGGAGCGCTGAAGATTCACCTGGATGAACTGTAATCTTGCTGTCGGTCTTGTTGCGTTTTGAGGGGTGACTGGATGGCTTGTTTGTTGGGTGTCCTGGTCGCCTTTAGCAATAGGAAACGCGAGATCTTGCTATACCGTCCCATTTTTGGCGTTCCTGGCAGTCTTCGCTGTACGCTGAGTGTGCCAGGTCGCTGCCCGTCCTGTGTGCTGCCTTGCAGTTAATACACGTGGGCTGTCTGCCTTCTGCCCGAGCGAGACAGTCCCTTCCGTTGTGTGCTCCGCTGCAGAAACTGCAGACTTCTTTACCGGCCTTGCATATGGACTTGTTGTGTCCATACCCAAGGCACTTTGTGCACTGTACGAGAGGGGACTGATCCTCGATCGAGCATCGCTTGATGCCCACGTGCACTTTCTGCACTGCTGTGTAGCATTTCCACAGCTCTGGGGAGAGCTCCAGAACAGGATGGCATTCATGGGGGTTTCTTGCGCGCTTCCTAAAGCGCACCATTATGGTCTGTCCATCCACAGCGACGTTATGCAGAAGGTGTTTATTCTGTGCCTTAAGGAGATCGACAATCTCCCCGTCGCTGTAGCTGGACAGCACCCCTTTGATGCAGACGAGGGGGTTTAGAGGCTTAGGCTCCTGGACCTTTAGCCCTGCGTTCGACTGGACTTGCTCCTTGATTTTATGCAAGTCCACCTTACTCGCGCATCTCAGGACCACTTTCTGGTTCCGCGCTTTCCGGACGGTGTCGACTCGGGCTCCGGTGGTTTTGAGGTCCAGGGCGGTCCTGATCCTCTCGATAACGTTGTCCCCAGTGTGCTGGGGGTTCGTCGACGAGACAATTAGGGTGTGGTTGGGTTGTGTTGGGGGTTTCGGAGGCCTCGGCTTACTGGCGACCTGGGCAAAGGTTTGGGGGCCCTGCTGTTGTGGGGCCGGTTTTTCAGCTTTGCCCAATTCGGCCACTCCCTTCTGGATGGTCTGAAGGGTCTTTTTGACCTCCCCGACCGCTAGTTCCGCCTCCAGGTTCAGCGCCGGGGGCGCCTGGACTGGCGGCTCTTTGTCACGCAGTACGCGGAGGTCAGCCGAAACAATCTCCAGCCTTTCCTTAATGGGGTCTAGATGGTGTGTCAGGTTTATTGGTGGTTGTGGTGGTGGAGGGGACGCCACAGGCCTGTTGGCGATGGCCTGTATTTGTTTTTGCAGGATGCCCATTTCTTCCTGGAAGGTGGCGATTGTGAGCAGGCCGTCGGTCTCCCGGCTACTCGGGTCCATTCCGGAGGTGCTCGGCCGATCGAGGTCGTCCTTGAGTCGGTTCAAGGCCTTGTGGAGCACGTCCAACTGGTTGGAAATGTTGGTCACCGTTTGTTCGAGGCGTGAGAGGCCGGCCCCCATGGTTTCCCCACTGGGAGCTCCCGGGGCTTTCACGGCTTCCTGTCTCGTCCTCTCGTGCTCCACAAGGTTCCTTGAACTCGCGGCTGCGATCTCGCCCTTGACTTCCTTGATGCCCGTGAGGGCTTCGAGGGTCTCATGACCGAGCCACTCCCGGATTCCTTTCGCCTCCTTTTTCGTGTCTGAGACGTCCGACCGCATGAGGGAGAGCTCCACCTTGAACGCCATGAGCTCCCGAGTGTGAGCTCTCTCGGCACGCACAAGCTCTTGTGCGTGCCGAGAGCGCTCCTTCTCGAGGTTGAATTTGTGGCGCGCCCTCGAGTCCGCCAGTGATAGGGCCACTTCGTACAGGCCCTGCAGGCACTCATGGGCTGTGGCCTTGCACTCCCTCTTCATATTGCCAGCTGCTTCCAGGGCGTCTTTCCCTTTCTGTAACAAGTCATTTGCCTCCCTGGTGGCCAGGTCCATCTCCACCCCTGTGCCTCGTCTCGGCGTTCTGTATAGAAGGCTCGGCCGTCCACTCTGAGGACGGTCGGCTTGGCTCACTGTGGAAGCCACCGAGCTTTCTTCGTCCGAGATGATCTGGCGGGGGGGGGAGATACCGCATTGCTCCCAGTCGATAACTGCCTGTGTCCCAGCATTGTCTGACCCTGGAGTCCGTGTGATCATCGCCGATGGCACTGGCGGCGTCATGCTCATCACGTCTGGCTCCGACGCTGCCTTCGTCACCCGTGGCCTCTGCGATGAGTGTGCCGACTGCTCCGAGACCACCGACTTGGCCGAGTTCTTTAGCACCTTCTCTCTGAGGGTTCTAGGAGCTTTTGCGGCCTCCGTGGTCGTTTTGTGGGTGGTGCTGGATTGTTTGCTGGTGTGGGAGGATTTGGATGACATATTAGGTTTTTTTTTTTTTTTTTTTTTTTGTTAGTGTTTGGGGATGGAAAAGAGTGGGTCTATGCTAATATGCTATGACTAAATGTGATATAATTATTGCTATAACTATGCCTGTTATTTATAAAAGTAACTACGGATGAACTCACGGATGCTCCGCTGCTGGTCTGCGTCTGCTGTCCGATGAGGAGTCCGATTCTGACTGGGCTCGATGTTGTGAGCCCTGTACGCGCGATGGTGGTGGTCCTTAGTAGAAGAACGCGGCGCCGTCGGGTCGCAGTGCGAGCGGGAGTCGAATTTTGGATTTTCGTTGGGGCCAAAGTGTAGGGCGTTTTGTGCCCTTTAAAATGAGCCCAAACTCGACTTTCTAGCTCCAACGGGCGCGAAGTTAGGTCCCGGGGGGGTGAGGTAACCCTGAGGGGGGGAGGGGGGGGGATGTGGTAGTGGTGGGAGAGAATGAGGGTGGGGATGTCAGGGGTGGGGAGGGGTGTGGGGAATGAGTGCCTTGGTAACCAGTCTATTAATTCTACCTGGGGGTCCAAAATGGAGGGGGTCCAAAAGGGGGTCTAGGGGTCTTATCGGGATCTGAGTCCGAGCCGGGAGGGGGGGTACAAGGGGGGGGGGGAAATTTTGTCAAAATTTTGATATTCCCAGCCGTTTCCGAGATATGAAGGGTTTGGGGGCCCAAAATGGAGGGGGTCAAAAAAGGGGGTCTAGGGGTCCTATCTGAATGAGTGTTCGAGCCGGGAGGGGGGTACTAGGGGGGGGGAAAATTTTGTCAAAATTTTGATATTCCCAGCCGTTTCCGAGATATGAGGGTTTTTAGGGAAGGGGGCACTCGAGAGGTAGTGGGGGTAGGAGGGATGGTGGGGTGGGGGAAAAATTTGACTCTTGGTGTTACTGGTAAGGTCCTGAAGTCCCGAGTCGGATGACTCCAAACTCGGGGGGGGTGGGACAAGGGGTTTAGGAGTTCCCTCGGGGTTTACCTTGCGTTGAGGCGTGGAGTCGTGATGCTGGCGGCTGGTCTGCAGGCAGATTTCTCGGCAGATTCCTCGGCCGGCTTCGGAGTCTTCAGTTGGGGCTGGGAGGGCTGGCTGTACGTCACGCCTCGTGTTGTAGAAACACGTGGAGCAAGAGTGAGGTTGGTTTTCCACTAAAAACCACGTGTTTTGGCGATTTTCGCACCTGAATATCTCCCTATTCCCTGATCCGATTTTCCTGATTTCACTTCCGTTTGATAGGCCTCTGCCGCGAC
>OX438912.1:0-12500 GCA_949316265.1 Diarsia mendica | reverse complement strand
TTCGTTTCGTAGTTGTTATCTACTTCTGTAATGTACTCCCAGTTTGTGTTGCTGTCTTGGTGTGTTCCTGTGCGTGTTGTGTGTGTGCTTGTGTGTGTTGTGTGTGTTATGTGTACCTTAGGGAGCAGTCTAGGCGTATGCCGTTGTCGTCCGAGCCAGGTAGTCCCATTTCTTGCGGACCGGGCACTCCACGCTGAAGGCGTTGTGGTCCGTCTTCTGAGACTTCGAGTGTGAGCAGTTGCAGCACTGCGGTTCCGTACCCGCAACAAATTCAACGCATTTTTCGCGTAGATGCGGTCCTCCGCAGTGACTGCATCTGTCCACACTTTCAGTACAAAATTTCCGGCCGTGTCCAAATGCTAAGCATTTTGTGCATTGGATGAGCGGCGACTGGTCCTCCACCCTTACCCTTTGCAGGTCCAGGTAGAGAGCCCCAGCCTCCGTCATCCTCTGCCATACTTTCGGACTGACCTGGACGACCACGTGCGCTGTCTTGGGGTTCCTAGTCCTCTTCTTATACTTTACTGCAATTTCTTTTTCCTCTTGGTCTAAGTCCCTGAAAATGTCTACATTCTGGGAGTAGAGCGCCTTCACCATTTCGTCATCTTCATTGTCTAAAAAGACGTCTTTTAGGACGACGAGCGGGTTTTTATTTTTCATAGGCGCTACTATTAGGCCTCCACCTCGGCTTTCAATCCTTTCCTTCACTTTCTTAAACTCCGCCTCTGTGTCACACCCCAGTATGACCGTCTGGTTTTTCGCCTTCCGCACTTTGCTGATCTTAAGGCCAGTTCCCCTGGCATCGACCGCCTCCTTCACCATGGCGAGCACCCCGTCAGTATGTTCCGAGCCTTCAGAGGTGACCGCCATCGAATAAAGTGCCGGTCGATGCCCGGGTCTGGCTGCCGTGACGGTGGCGTACGTCTGCGAGTCCGGTCTTGGCTCGCATGCCGCTTCCCTTATGGCCGCCTGTATTTTCTCCGAGCTGGTGGCGACATCACCGGCAACGCCACCGATTTTGTCCTCGAGCACAACCGCCGCACGACCTACGACATTCACCCCGTCTATCGTGCGGCTGATGTTCTCTTGGACTACATCGATCTTGGCGCTGACCAAGTCAATGTTGTCGACGATCTTGTCGATGATGTCGGCACCGCCATCGTCACAGTGATCAGCCATGTCCGCGAAGCCTTTTCCCACTTTCTCCTCTAATTCTTTTAGCCGTGCATTAATGTTGTCCTCCACTTTCTCCAGCCTTTCTAGGATTCCCTCAGATAGTCTGGGGGATGTTGGCGTGGTGTTGGCCTTTGTGGGCGGGGCCGTTTTAGGCGCTGTTTCCAGGACCTTCACCCGCCTACTGAGCTCAAACAAGATCCGTAGACTTTTATCCGACTGGGTCTCCAGGAAGATCTTGATGTCCTTCCTCATCTGAGGGTAGTCTTTCACTCTAGATGGAATATCTTCGAATGTCTTCATGACCTCCTGGAGGAGTTTGTCATTGGATACTGCAGCGTAGGTGTCAGTCTTCTTCTTGTAAGTCTCCATGTTGTCAATGGACCTCCTCTTTCGCTCTGGTCTGCGGATGAAAGTCCTGGCGGCGTCCAGCGCTTGTCCAGGCGGGCCTGCCGGGCTGGGAGTGGTGGTAGAGGCGACAGCGCCAGAGGTCCCTGCCGACGACGACAGCGGCGTTTCAGCTGTTTCCGCTAGGGTTCCTCGAACAGCGTCTTTCCTGCCGAACTGCAGGGATATTCCCTTCGGCGCTTCGCGCGCTCCGGTGGGTCCCTCATTTCCCGGGTTGGTAGGTGACGTGGTGGGCGCTTTCACTGCTGGGGTGCGTTGCATTTTTAAGTGCGAGTAAATGGGTTCCTAGCGTGTGATGTGGCTTGTGTGTATAGGGCACAGTCACAGCAAGGGAACAGGGAAAATTGTCAATAAAATTGTAAAAAATAAAATTGTAAAATTAAAATATAAAAATAAAAAATATAAAAATAATTGTCCTACTGCTAAATTTGTACTGTGGCTCACAGTCAGATTTTAAATCCTGTAAAGGGGGAGTCAAAACCGACAGTACAATCCGCGGTCCAAATTATCCTATCTAACTTAGCTTCCGAGATACCGGTATTCTAGGATTTAGGGGATGGGGGAGGGTTAAATCGGGTAGGGGAGGGTACCTCTTGTGCGGCTTTAGCCGTGGTGTCTTCGACACCACAAAGGCTGATTTTGAGGTCAAAAACGTTCTAAGTCCTCTCCTTCCCGAGTTATGGCCCTTTAAGGATTAGGGGTGAAGTAAAATAAATAAAATAAATAGAAAAAAGGGGTGGGATCGATACCTCAGTGGTGGTTTCCACCTCGTGGTGTCTACGACACCACTCAAGGTTGAATTTGAGGTCGAAACTTCCCTAGCTCCTCTCGTTCCCAAGATATCGCCCTTTGAAATAAATAAATAAGGATAGAAATAGATACCGCCGAGTAGATCTTCCAGTTGACCTAGCTGGGTCTACTCAGCTCCGATTTTGGCGTGAGTGGGCTCGTTTATTTGGTCTTTTTGAGCTCTTTTTGGTACGTCGGGTTTCAGGATAAGGGATGGGGGAGGGGGTGGGGGTATCCCGGAAGTGTGAGTCTGGGTAAACGATTCTATGGCTTAAGGCCAGGACTTAGCGTTGTTTACCGAAAACAAAATTATTAAAACTAAACTTAACTTAAAAATTTTCTACCCCTAAAACTGATTTAACCCTAGAGGGTTGATATTTTACCCAAAGGTTCGGGTGGTCCCTTATGGTTGAGTATTCAACCAGGGGGGGGGGGTCAGGGGGGGGGGCTTCGAAAAATATGTTATTTTTGGTCTAGGACGCACCGTTTCAGAGTTACAGGCCTTTTTCAGGTTTGGTGCGGTTGGTAAACTGTTTTCCGTTTACTGAAAGTGATTTCTTTTAAAAACTGTTAACCTTAAAATTATTTTGAGAGTGGGCTCTCCTAGGGGGAGGTCCAACAATCGTCTGACAATTTTTAAAAATGGAGCGTCCGCTGTAGGGTGGGAGCTGTTGCCTCCTGAAACAATTTTATAACTACCAACAACCGCAAATGGCTGTTTTTTGTTCGTCCGGATTTACTTACTTCGGGCTCTGTAACTCTGAAACGGGTTGTCCCCGGAGTCTGGTTCTTAATCCTAATCTTAGCCACTAAACTAATCTACTTATATAACTATGGGTCTTAGCGTTACCGCTGATCTTCTCCGCTCCAGCGACGTCCGAAGTCTTCCCGGGGGTGCCTGCTCCAAGGGGTGATCTTGACAGGGGAGTGACCTATGTCGGGTTGTAGGGCGGATGTTCCTCCAACTGCTGGCGCCGGTGTGGTTCCTGTACCTGGAACGGTTCAGGAGATATTCCCCTGGGAAGGCGAAAATTTGACCCTGGCGAGCTGGTGGTAAAATTGCCAGGGTACTCGATAGCGATATGCTTTCTCGTGAGAGAACCAATTTTTCCTTATTTTCGCGATCCGACGCTCCGTTCCAGGGTTACAGCCCCGACAAGGATAAGTTGTAATGGCGTTCCGGGCAGAGGTTCGGAATTAATTCTGTGGAAATTCCGATTCCAGTCCAGTCACCCTGTTTTCTCCAGATTCTGGAAGTCGGTGAAGTTCCGCTTCGGGTCTGTCCGGGTACCTATTTATTTAGTGACCTGCTTATTTTTAGCAGGTGGTCAAACTGACAAGGGTGAAACCACTTTCTGCAAATAGGCGTTCCCGTCACATCCAGGTAGTGGAAAATTTATTTCCGACCGGATTCGTGTTCCTCGTGGTCTGAGCAGCCTTGTGGAATTTTTCTGGATTTTTTATATTTATTTTTAGCTTTGTTTACAATTATAATGATTTATTTGAAATTTTGTAACTTTATATCTACAAGTCCAAAAATTATGAAATTTTGCAATTAGGTTCTTAACACTGTTCACTATTTTTAAGGGTCCAAAAAATTGTATGTCGTCGATCTAAATTTTGAATTCTTAAGGTTTGAAATTTTAAAATATTTTGTAAATTTTGAAAAATTTGTATCTTCCAGAAGGGTGGTCTGATTTCGGCGATCGAGGTGTCGGATGAAAGGGTGTGGCTTCCTGCGCCTGTTCTCGTTTCTAGTTTTTGTCTCCGACTGCTGGATCTCGACCTCGTGTCCACGTGGATTTCCCTTTTTTCCTTGTAACTCGGCGAGTTTTCACGGGAAAAATCCCAAACTCAGCCAGGATGTGGTGCTTGTCCAGGTGTTCCGAGGGGCAATCCAAAAACACAGGGTCACCGATCGAATTCGAGCAGCGTTCCACTTTTTCACTTTTTTCACTCACTTTTGGGGTTAAAAATTTGGTTTTTCGGCTGTATCTTCGCGAATTTTCCACCGATTTTAAAACTTTTTTCACTAAAAGATGTAACTTTGTAGCGCGCAACTTTTAGCAAAAACGCGGTTGTTTTTGCTCACTTTTGCTATTTTTAAGTATTTTTCGAGCGCGGAGCGGCTTAAAAGTGATCCGATCGCGGCGGGGGGCGCCGTGAGACTGGGTTAGGTTAGGTTAGGTTAGGTTAGGTTAGGTTAGGTTAGGTTAGGTTAGGTTAGGTTAGGTTAGGTTAGGTTAGGTTAGGTTAGGTTAGGTTAGGTTAGGTTAGGTTAGGTTAGGTTAGGTTAGGTTAGGTTAGGTTAGGTTAGGTTAGGTTAGGTTAGGTTAGGTTAGGTTAGGTTAGGTTAGGTTAGGTTAGGTTAGGTTAGGTTAGGTTAGGTTAGGTTAGGTTAGGTTAGGTTAGGTTAGGTTAGGTTAGGTTAGGTTAGGTTAGGTTAGGTTAGGTTAGGTTAGGTTAGGTTAGGTTAGGTTAGGTTAGGTTAGGTTAGGTTAGGTTAGGTTAGGTTAGGTTAGGTTAGGTTAGGTTAGGTTAGGTTAGGTTAGGTTAGGTTAGGTTAGGTTAGGTTAGGTTAGGTTAGGTTAGGTTAGGTTAGGTTAGGTTAGGTTAGGTTAGGTTAGGTTAGGTTAGGTTAGGTTAGGTTAGGTTAGGTTAGGTTAGGTTAGGTTAGGTTAGGTTAGGTTAGGTTAGGTTAGGTTAGGTTAGGTTAGGTTAGGTTAGGTTAGGTTAGGTTAGGTTAGGTTAGGTTAGGTTAGGTTAGGTTAGGTTAGGTTAGGTTAGGTTAGGTTAGGTTAGGTTAGGTTAGGTTAGGTTAGGTTAGGTTAGGTTAGGTTAGGTTAGGTTAGGTTAGGTTAGGTTAGGTTAGGTTAGGTTAGGTTAGGTTAGGTTAGGTTAGGTTAGGTTAGGTTAGGTTAGGTTAGGTTAGGTTAGGTTAGGTTAGGTTAGGTTAGGTTAGGTTAGGTTAGGTTAGGTTAGGTTAGGTTAGGTTAGGTTAGGTTAGGTTAGGTTAGGTTAGGTTAGGTTAGGTTAGGTTAGGTTAGGTTAGGTTAGGTTAGGTTAGGTTAGGTTAGGTTAGGTTAGGTTAGGTTAGGTTAGGTTAGGTTAGGTTAGGTTAGGTTAGGTTAGGTTAGGTTAGGTTAGGTTAGGTTAGGTTAGGTTAGGTTAGGTTAGGTTAGGTTAGGTTAGGTTAGGTTAGGTTAGGTTAGGTTAGGTTAGGTTAGGTTAGGTTAGGTTAGGTTAGGTTAGGTTAGGTTAGGTTAGGTTAGGTTAGGTTAGGTTAGGTTAGGTTAGGTTAGGTTAGGTTAGGTTAGGTTAGGTTAGGTTAGGTTAGGTTAGGTTAGGTTAGGTTAGGTTAGGTTAGGTTAGGTTAGGTTAGGTTAGGTTAGGTTAGGTTAGGTTAGGTTAGGTTAGGTTAGGTTAGGTTAGGTTAGGTTAGGTTAGGTTAGGTTAGGTTAGGTTAGGTTAGGTTAGGTTAGGTTAGGTTAGGTTAGGTTAGGTTAGGTTAGGTTAGGTTAGGTTAGGTTAGGTTAGGTTAGGTTAGGTTAGGTTAGGTTAGGTTAGGTTAGGTTAGGTTAGGTTAGGTTAGGTTAGGTTAGGTTAGGTTAGGTTAGGTTAGGTTAGGTTAGGTTAGGTTAGGTTAGGTTAGGTTAGGTTAGGTTAGGTTAGGTTAGGTTAGGTTAGGTTAGGTTAGGTTAGGTTAGGTTAGGTTAGGTTAGGTTAGGTTAGGTTAGGTTAGGTTAGGTTAGGTTAGGTTAGGTTAGGTTAGGTTAGGTTAGGTTAGGTTAGGTTAGGTTAGGTTAGGTTAGGTTAGGTTAGGTTAGGTTAGGTTAGGTTAGGTTAGGTTAGGTTAGGTTAGGTTAGGTTAGGTTAGGTTAGGTTAGGTTAGGTTAGGTTAGGTTAGGTTAGGTTAGGTTAGGTTAGGTTAGGTTAGGTTAGGTTAGGTTAGGTTAGGTTAGGTTAGGTTAGGTTAGGTTAGGTTAGGTTAGGTTAGGTTAGGTTAGGTTAGGTTAGGTTAGGTTAGGTTAGGTTAGGTTAGGTTAGGTTAGGTTAGGTTAGGTTAGGTTAGGTTAGGTTAGGTTAGGTTAGGTTAGGTTAGGTTAGGTTAGGTTAGGTTAGGTTAGGTTAGGTTAGGTTAGGTTAGGTTAGGTTAGGTTAGGTTAGGTTAGGTTAGGTTAGGTTAGGTTAGGTTAGGTTAGGTTAGGTTAGGTTAGGTTAGGTTAGGTTAGGTTAGGTTAGGTTAGGTTAGGTTAGGTTAGGTTAGGTTAGGTTAGGTTAGGTTAGGTTAGGTTAGGTTAGGTTAGGTTAGGTTAGGTTAGGTTAGGTTAGGTTAGGTTAGGTTAGGTTAGGTTAGGTTAGGTTAGGTTAGGTTAGGTTAGGTTAGGTTAGGTTAGGTTAGGTTAGGTTAGGTTAGGTTAGGTTAGGTTAGGTTAGGTTAGGTTAGGTTAGGTTAGGTTAGGTTAGGTTAGGTTAGGTTAGGTTAGGTTAGGTTAGGTTAGGTTAGGTTAGGTTAGGTTAGGTTAGGTTAGGTTAGGTTAGGTTAGGTTAGGTTAGGTTAGGTTAGGTTAGGTTAGGTTAGGTTAGGTTAGGTTAGGTTAGGTTAGGTTAGGTTAGGTTAGGTTAGGTTAGGTTAGGTTAGGTTAGGTTAGGTTAGGTTAGGTTAGGTTAGGTTAGGTTAGGTTAGGTTAGGTTAGGTTAGGTTAGGTTAGGTTAGGTTAGGTTAGGTTAGGTTAGGTTAGGTTAGGTTAGGTTAGGTTAGGTTAGGTTAGGTTAGGTTAGGTTAGGTTAGGTTAGGTTAGGTTAGGTTAGGTTAGGTTAGGTTAGGTTAGGTTAGGTTAGGTTAGGTTAGGTTAGGTTAGGTTAGGTTAGGTTAGGTTAGGTTAGGTTAGGTTAGGTTAGGTTAGGTTAGGTTAGGTTAGGTTAGGTTAGGTTAGGTTAGGTTAGGTTAGGTTAGGTTAGGTTAGGTTAGGTTAGGTTAGGTTAGGTTAGGTTAGGTTAGGTTAGGTTAGGTTAGGTTAGGTTAGGTTAGGTTAGGTTAGGTTAGGTTAGGTTAGGTTAGGTTAGGTTAGGTTAGGTTAGGTTAGGTTAGGTTAGGTTAGGTTAGGTTAGGTTAGGTTAGGTTAGGTTAGGTTAGGTTAGGTTAGGTTAGGTTAGGTTAGGTTAGGTTAGGTTAGGTTAGGTTAGGTTAGGTTAGGTTAGGTTAGGTTAGGTTAGGTTAGGTTAGGTTAGGTTAGGTTAGGTTAGGTTAGGTTAGGTTAGGTTAGGTTAGGTTAGGTTAGGTTAGGTTAGGTTAGGTTAGGTTAGGTTAGGTTAGGTTAGGTTAGGTTAGGTTAGGTTAGGTTAGGTTAGGTTAGGTTAGGTTAGGTTAGGTTAGGTTAGGTTAGGTTAGGTTAGGTTAGGTTAGGTTAGGTTAGGTTAGGTTAGGTTAGGTTAGGTTAGGTTAGGTTAGGTTAGGTTAGGTTAGGTTAGGTTAGGTTAGGTTAGGTTAGGTTAGGTTAGGTTAGGTTAGGTTAGGTTAGGTTAGGTTAGGTTAGGTTAGGTTAGGTTAGGTTAGGTTAGGTTAGGTTAGGTTAGGTTAGGTTAGGTTAGGTTAGGTTAGGTTAGGTTAGGTTAGGTTAGGTTAGGTTAGGTTAGGTTAGGTTAGGTTAGGTTAGGTTAGGTTAGGTTAGGTTAGGTTAGGTTAGGTTAGGTTAGGTTAGGTTAGGTTAGGTTAGGTTAGGTTAGGTTAGGTTAGGTTAGGTTAGGTTAGGTTAGGTTAGGTTAGGTTAGGTTAGGTTAGGTTAGGTTAGGTTAGGTTAGGTTAGGTTAGGTTAGGTTAGGTTAGGTTAGGTTAGGTTAGGTTAGGTTAGGTTAGGTTAGGTTAGGTTAGGTTAGGTTAGGTTAGGTTAGGTTAGGTTAGGTTAGGTTAGGTTAGGTTAGGTTAGGTTAGGTTAGGTTAGGTTAGGTTAGGTTAGGTTAGGTTAGGTTAGGTTAGGTTAGGTTAGGTTAGGTTAGGTTAGGTTAGGTTAGGTTAGGTTAGGTTAGGTTAGGTTAGGTTAGGTTAGGTTAGGTTAGGTTAGGTTAGGTTAGGTTAGGTTAGGTTAGGTTAGGTTAGGTTAGGTTAGGTTAGGTTAGGTTAGGTTAGGTTAGGTTAGGTTAGGTTAGGTTAGGTTAGGTTAGGTTAGGTTAGGTTAGGTTAGGTTAGGTTAGGTTAGGTTAGGTTAGGTTAGGTTAGGTTAGGTTAGGTTAGGTTAGGTTAGGTTAGGTTAGGTTAGGTTAGGTTAGGTTAGGTTAGGTTAGGTTAGGTTAGGTTAGGTTAGGTTAGGTTAGGTTAGGTTAGGTTAGGTTAGGTTAGGTTAGGTTAGGTTAGGTTAGGTTAGGTTAGGTTAGGTTAGGTTAGGTTAGGTTAGGTTAGGTTAGGTTAGGTTAGGTTAGGTTAGGTTAGGTTAGGTTAGGTTAGGTTAGGTTAGGTTAGGTTAGGTTAGGTTAGGTTAGGTTAGGTTAGGTTAGGTTAGGTTAGGTTAGGTTAGGTTAGGTTAGGTTAGGTTAGGTTAGGTTAGGTTAGGTTAGGTTAGGTTAGGTTAGGTTAGGTTAGGTTAGGTTAGGTTAGGTTAGGTTAGGTTAGGTTAGGTTAGGTTAGGTTAGGTTAGGTTAGGTTAGGTTAGGTTAGGTTAGGTTAGGTTAGGTTAGGTTAGGTTAGGTTAGGTTAGGTTAGGTTAGGTTAGGTTAGGTTAGGTTAGGTTAGGTTAGGTTAGGTTAGGTTAGGTTAGGTTAGGTTAGGTTAGGTTAGGTTAGGTTAGGTTAGGTTAGGTTAGGTTAGGTTAGGTTAGGTTAGGTTAGGTTAGGTTAGGTTAGGTTAGGTTAGGTTAGGTTAGGTTAGGTTAGGTTAGGTTAGGTTAGGTTAGGTTAGGTTAGGTTAGGTTAGGTTAGGTTAGGTTAGGTTAGGTTAGGTTAGGTTAGGTTAGGTTAGGTTAGGTTAGGTTAGGTTAGGTTAGGTTAGGTTAGGTTAGGTTAGGTTAGGTTAGGTTAGGTTAGGTTAGGTTAGGTTAGGTTAGGTTAGGTTAGGTTAGGTTAGGTTAGGTTAGGTTAGGTTAGGTTAGGTTAGGTTAGGTTAGGTTAGGTTAGGTTAGGTTAGGTTAGGTTAGGTTAGGTTAGGTTAGGTTAGGTTAGGTTAGGTTAGGTTAGGTTAGGTTAGGTTAGGTTAGGTTAGGTTAGGTTAGGTTAGGTTAGGTTAGGTTAGGTTAGGTTAGGTTAGGTTAGGTTAGGTTAGGTTAGGTTAGGTTAGGTTAGGTTAGGTTAGGTTAGGTTAGGTTAGGTTAGGTTAGGTTAGGTTAGGTTAGGTTAGGTTAGGTTAGGTTAGGTTAGGTTAGGTTAGGTTAGGTTAGGTTAGGTTAGGTTAGGTTAGGTTAGGTTAGGTTAGGTTAGGTTAGGTTAGGTTAGGTTAGGTTAGGTTAGGTTAGGTTAGGTTAGGTTAGGTTAGGTTAGGTTAGGTTAGGTTAGGTTAGGTTAGGTTAGGTTAGGTTAGGTTAGGTTAGGTTAGGTTAGGTTAGGTTAGGTTAGGTTAGGTTAGGTTAGGTTAGGTTAGGTTAGGTTAGGTTAGGTTAGGTTAGGTTAGGTTAGGTTAGGTTAGGTTAGGTTAGGTTAGGTTAGGTTAGGTTAGGTTAGGTTAGGTTAGGTTAGGTTAGGTTAGGTTAGGTTAGGTTAGGTTAGGTTAGGTTAGGTTAGGTTAGGTTAGGTTAGGTTAGGTTAGGTTAGGTTAGGTTAGGTTAGGTTAGGTTAGGTTAGGTTAGGTTAGGTTAGGTTAGGTTAGGTTAGGTTAGGTTAGGTTAGGTTAGGTTAGGTTAGGTTAGGTTAGGTTAGGTTAGGTTAGGTTAGGTTAGGTTAGGTTAGGTTAGGTTAGGTTAGGTTAGGTTAGGTTAGGTTAGGTTAGGTTAGGTTAGGTTAGGTTAGGTTAGGTTAGGTTAGGTTAGGTTAGGTTAGGTTAGGTTAGGTTAGGTTAGGTTAGGTTAGGTTAGGTTAGGTTAGGTTAGGTTAGGTTAGGTTAGGTTAGGTTAGGTTAGGTTAGGTTAGGTTAGGTTAGGTTAGGTTAGGTTAGGTTAGGTTAGGTTAGGTTAGGTTAGGTTAGGTTAGGTTAGGTTAGGTTAGGTTAGGTTAGGTTAGGTTAGGTTAGGTTAGGTTAGGTTAGGTTAGGTTAGGTTAGGTTAGGTTAGGTTAGGTTAGGTTAGGTTAGGTTAGGTTAGGTTAGGTTAGGTTAGGTTAGGTTAGGTTAGGTTAGGTTAGGTTAGGTTAGGTTAGGTTAGGTTAGGTTAGGTTAGGTTAGGTTAGGTTAGGTTAGGTTAGGTTAGGTTAGGTTAGGTTAGGTTAGGTTAGGTTAGGTTAGGTTAGGTTAGGTTAGGTTAGGTTAGGTTAGGTTAGGTTAGGTTAGGTTAGGTTAGGTTAGGTTAGGTTAGGTTAGGTTAGGTTAGGTTAGGTTAGGTTAGGTTAGGTTAGGTTAGGTTAGGTTAGGTTAGGTTAGGTTAGGTTAGGTTAGGTTAGGTTAGGTTAGGTTAGGTTAGGTTAGGTTAGGTTAGGTTAGGTTAGGTTAGGTTAGGTTAGGTTAGGTTAGGTTAGGTTAGGTTAGGTTAGGTTAGGTTAGGTTAGGTTAGGTTAGGTTAGGTTAGGTTAGGTTAGGTTAGGTTAGGTTAGGTTAGGTTAGGTTAGGTTAGGTTAGGTTAGGTTAGGTTAGGTTAGGTTAGGTTAGGTTAGGTTAGGTTAGGTTAGGTTAGGTTAGGTTAGGTTAGGTTAGGTTAGGTTAGGTTAGGTTAGGTTAGGTTAGGTTAGGTTAGGTTAGGTTAGGTTAGGTTAGGTTAGGTTAGGTTAGGTTAGGTTAGGTTAGGTTAGGTTAGGTTAGGTTAGGTTAGGTTAGGTTAGGTTAGGTTAGGTTAGGTTAGGTTAGGTTAGGTTAGGTTAGGTTAGGTTAGGTTAGGTTAGGTTAGGTTAGGTTAGGTTAGGTTAGGTTAGGTTAGGTTAGGTTAGGTTAGGTTAGGTTAGGTTAGGTTAGGTTAGGTTAGGTTAGGTTAGGTTAGGTTAGGTTAGGTTAGGTTAGGTTAGGTTAGGTTAGGTTAGGTTAGGTTAGGTTAGGTTAGGTTAGGTTAGGTTAGGTTAGGTTAGGTTAGGTTAGGTTAGGTTAGGTTAGGTTAGGTTAGGTTAGGTTAGGTTAGGTTAGGTTAGGTTAGGTTAGGTTAGGTTAGGTTAGGTTAGGTTAGGTTAGGTTAGGTTAGGTTAGGTTAGGTTAGGTTAGGTTAGGTTAGGTTAGGTTAGGTTAGGTTAGGTTAGGTTAGGTTAGGTTAGGTTAGGTTAGGTTAGGTTAGGTTAGGTTAGGTTAGGTTAGGTTAGGTTAGGTTAGGTTAGGTTAGGTTAGGTTAGGTTAGGTTAGGTTAGGTTAGGTTAGGTTAGGTTAGGTTAGGTTAGGTTAGGTTAGGTTAGGTTAGGTTAGGTTAGGTTAGGTTAGGTTAGGTTAGGTTAGGTTAGGTTAGGTTAGGTTAGGTTAGGTTAGGTTAGGTTAGGTTAGGTTAGGTTAGGTTAGGTTAGGTTAGGTTAGGTTAGGTTAGGTTAGGTTAGGTTAGGTTAGGTTAGGTTAGGTTAGGTTAGGTTAGGTTAGGTTAGGTTAGGTTAGGTTAGGTTAGGTTAGGTTAGGTTAGGTTAGGTTAGGTTAGGTTAGGTTAGGTTAGGTTAGGTTAGGTTAGGTTAGGTTAGGTTAGGTTAGGTTAGGTTAGGTTAGGTTAGGTTAGGTTAGGTTAGGTTAGGTTAGGTTAGGTTAGGTTAGGTTAGGTTAGGTTAGGTTAGGTTAGGTTAGGTTAGGTTAGGTTAGGTTAGGTTAGGTTAGGTTAGGTTAGGTTAGGTTAGGTTAGGTTAGGTTAGGTTAGGTTAGGTTAGGTTAGGTTAGGTTAGGTTAGGTTAGGTTAGGTTAGGTTAGGTTAGGTTAGGTTAGGTTAGGTTAGGTTAGGTTAGGTTAGGTTAGGTTAGGTTAGGTTAGGTTAGGTTAGGTTAGGTTAGGTTAGGTTAGGTTAGGTTAGGTTAGGTTAGGTTAGGTTAGGTTAGGTTAGGTTAGGTTAGGTTAGGTTAGGTTAGGTTAGGTTAGGTTAGGTTAGGTTAGGTTAGGTTAGGTT